>CM076572.1:566666933-566917787 GCA_034641835.2 Pinus albicaulis
GAGTCCTTATTTCTTTCTTTTGGTTGTTTCTACCGATGACACCTTTTGAACCTTAAGTGTTTGGGTGGGGCTCGTAGCCTAGGTGGGACATTCCTTCATGACGAAATTTGGACAATTGGACTGGGCATGTAAGGCGACTTCTACTTCTAAGGCCTTGTGGCATGCGTCCAACCAAGTAGCTAGGTGATGCATTTAGACATGGGCTTGTATGGCTTCCTTTATGCCACTGATGAAATATTCGTTGAACCTTTCATGCCCAAAAAATGTTGTTTAAGGCCTCAAAACAACTCTGGAATTTCAGGACTAGAAAAACTACCAAAAATAGTAAATTGTGCTACAATTAAGGAAACTGAAAAACTGAAAGAAACAATAGTGGGGGTCTAAGTGGAATAGGTGGGTGGCCACCAATATCCACCTGGATCATTCCTCCCCCCTCAGGAATGGTGTATGGCCCATATCGGAGTGGGTGAATCTTGCGGTTGGGTCCAGTGAGATACTCCTTCTGAAAATATAGCCACACTTTTTCACCCACCTAGAATTTGTGTGGCACCCAATGTTGATCATGCCACTACCTGTACTTAGCATTTCATCTGTCCAATATGTCATGAACCTGTTGGCAGATGTGCTAAATGTGCTCAATGGATTTTTTCTTCTTGGCAACTTCATAGTGGACATGAGCCGAATCTGCCTGAGTAGCTGCATATGGCATGGCTACGTCAATGGGACATAGTGGTTGGAATCCCAAGCCCACCTGAAAGGGGTTGTGGTTGGTTGATTTGTGGAGGGCCCGATTATAGCTATGTTGTACATAGGGGAGGCTCTCATCCCATGTGCGTGGATGCTTTGAGTTGTACATCCGCAGAATGTGTACGATCATCTTGTTGATGACCTCTGTCTAGCCATCAGTTTGGGAATGGAAAGTTGTGGACTTGGTGAACTTGATGTCCAACAGTGACCAGAGGCTGGACCAAAATGCACTGAGGAATATGTTGTCCCAATTTAAGGTGATAAACTGTGGGATGATAGAGATGATAGAAGAATATGAATTAGATACTTGATATTTGCTATCATCAGTTGTAGTCCTTGGATAGATCTTTCTAACAATGCATCATGTGTATAAAACGAAGATAGTATGCCAAATTTATGACCCCAAGAAATTGATGTACCAATTTACCCCGACGGGGCCCATAGTCTGGCGTTTCATCTCCTAGGGTTAGGTTTTTGGATGTTTAAGGTATTCCATTGTTTCTAAATAATAAATATGCCTTTAAGCCTCATTGTAACACAATTCAGAGGCATGTATCCACCACATCTCTTTTAAGAGATATGCTACCAATGCCCTAGCTAGTTTATTTCATTCCTTCTATAAGCATATTTCAGTTATGAGATATTAATGAAATGAATTCTTATTTCTACTACATCTATATGTTTATATGTGTTTATTTATTTTATTTCATTCCTGTATAATTTTGTATCATTACTTAGGAGTAGTATTCTTGGAAAGAGGGAAAGCTCAGGACTCTAGAGACGTGGGTCACTTGAAGCTGCATCGGGAAAAATTTGGGACCACCTGAAAATTGGGGGCTTATAAGTGAATGGTACCACTTTGACCAACTTGTCATCCTGAATCTTATGGGATAAGTCTCTTGCAAGCATCCCAATATGGCCCCAACCATTTTTTTTGTCTTTTACTCTAAAAGGAGTTTTACTCCTAGCTAATAAATATTGCAGTGGTCGAAATCCAAAATTCTTGATACTACTAAAAATCCTTCCAAAATCAGGTTGAGACTGTGCTAACAGAAACCATAAGGTATTGACACTACAAAATGTGTCGCGACAATCTGATCTAGACTATGGGGGCCAAAACCCTCACTACAAAAAGAGTTTTATCTGTACTATGAAAACTCCAAATATTGAATCTGATATGTACGTCGGCAGTAGAATGCCAGCTAGTAGATCTTATTTAGAAAATGGCATTCGAAACCCAACAATTGGATCTGATACAGACAAAAATGTAGGGGTGATCTTCAGATAGCTGAGGGGACTATGGTCCCAAATAAGTGTCAGGTGCTACATATCGCAATATACACATGGGTCCAACAATAGCACTGTACCCAATATTTCAGAGCACTAACTAAGGAAGATCGACTATACCCTTAGCCATACTACCAAGCTAGCCTATTGTACGTGCAAGTAATCTCGTTGAGTTATTCTTATTTTACTGTAGTAGCAAGACGACTGACAACTTATCTAAGGTTGGGTTTTAGGTTACCCTAGGGGGCTTCCACTATACCCAAGGGTACATGGAATTTTAGTCTGTGTGTGGTTCTATCTAATGCAATATTACTCAAAGGGGTACCCATAGGGGTTACAAGGGATTCCAACAAGCATGACCACCTGTTGTAGTTCTTGCATGCATGCCTCCCCAAATCCACAGGTTTATGTGCTTAATGAAAGATCCAATGGTTTAAAGACACCAAAAAACGTCTCTAGCCTAAAACAAAATTGTGTGAAAATTGGAGTTATAACTGGCCCTATAAAGTGCTTTGATACCACTTGTTATACACTTGATCCGCGAGAAAACCATAATACAAAAAATACAAAACAATATAGGTCGAAACATAGAAATATCACATGAAATGATACAAGTTGCAAAGATATTTTATTATTCAGAAAAAAAAAAAAAAAAAAAAAAAAAAAAAAAAAAAAAAAAAAAAAAAAAAAAAAAAAAAAAAAAAAAAAAAAAAAAAAAAAAAAAAAAATTAAATGTTTGCTTGCCTCTTTGAGGGGGAAACATCCAATAAAGAAGAGCTCAATTACAATAAGGCTCAATGATTTTTCCCTTGCTATCTAAGACTATTTATAGCTTAATGACATCCAAAAACCTAACTACTAGTGGTCCTTGCAATAACACGGGTTAACCACTTTATTTATTTACTATGACTCGTTTATAACTAATTTTGGTCCATTTTATATAATGTGGGTCAACCACTTACAATTATTATTAATGCGGATAACCGCTTACGGGCTTTATTGACTCAACTAACTAGCTATGAATCAAACTAGGCCCCTTGGGTTTATTACATAAATAAAGGGGATAAGGTTGGACCCTAACACAAATCCATTAATCAACAATGAAATGGTATATATCAAAACCATAAATGGGTCAGTAATAAGTTGTTAGGATGAATTTTTTTAGAAATTGTAATTTTATTTTAAATTATTATTATTAATTATAAAATAATAAATATATAAATTAAAAATATATAAAATATATAGTTATACAAAAAGTGCTACATAGTAGGTAGTTCTTACTACTTAATTTAAATATAAGTAATACATTGAATATAATGGAAAACCTTGTAGTGAAAATTTGATTTGATAATGTCTCAAAGGAACCTACAATTTTAAGTGGCTTTAGAATTTAATAGAAAATAGAAAACAAAATTATATGTATTTTTAATTTTTAGATTCGTCTTTTTTTCATGTGAAAGGAATCGAGATGTTAGTTTTAGGTGGCTTTAACATTTAATAGCAAATAGAAAACAAATTTATATATATATTTAAATTTTAGATTCCTCCTTTTTCCTTGACATTGAAAATAAAAATTATCAAGGTGTTAGAGAAAATGTTAATATGTGAAGCATGTGAAGTAAAATTTATAATTTTTATTTATCTCATATAAAACTTTATATGTATGATCAAAGGGGAAAATGTCTAATTTGTATACATATTGTTATAAAGTGTATTAATTAAACTTATCTTTTATTAATAAATATATTATCATATAGAATAAAACTTTACATATATATTATTTAAAGCTTTTGTTTTATAAATATGTTATTATTTATATTTATTTTCATAAATATGTTATTATATAATAATAGAGTAAAAATTTATGTGTGCGTTATTGAGATTGGAATTTTGTTATATTGACATGATTAAATATAGAAAGTGATAATGAGAATATACAATATTTGAGTTACAAAGAAAATATTTGAGTTACACTTTAAAAACTTATATTTATTTCATATAACAATGTTAAAACTTAAATTTAATTATAAAGAGAAAACAAGTCATTTATATAGTTGATATGAGAATTTAATTTAATAGTTTTTCCATATAAAAAATATTTGATGTAGATTTAGAAACTTAATTTTTTAGAATGTTAACCTAAATAATGAGAAAAAGCAAGATCACATATGTTGGAATTTGTTTTTGTTTTTTGTTTTTTGTTTTTCAAATTAATATTAGTATTATTATACCAAGCTTTTCATAAAATTAAACTAATTATATAACCACCACCACAATCATAAGATATGAAAACATTACTCTTGCGATTATTGCAAAATAAAGCTCTAACTAATCATGTTGAATATAAATAAATTAAATTATTGTTAAAAATAATAAATTTGAATCTGCAATGTTAAAAACTATAGAAAATTCACAAAATTTTGACGGGTTACGATTGCTAGGATTGAAAACTTTCTCACCAAAAGGAAAAGGAATGCTCCTATCCATGTTTATGGTTTATTATATCATTTGCTTTCCTTTTTGGGATATAGATCGTTATATGGTCTCACGTGTTTATAAGAACCATGTAAATATTTTGTATTTGTTTATTTGCTCGGCTATCCATGACAACCATGTTAGCTATGTTTCTAGTCTCAATCCTCTTGCTTATGATGTCAATTTCGATCTAAAAACTCTTCTTCCATAGATAATATTGTTTTCCTTGGTAAAAGGTATATATATATATATATATATATATATATATATATATATATATTCAAAAACAAATCAAACATAAATGATATAAATGACATGATAATAAAATTAATAAAAATAATTTTTCGTCGATAGGCATCTCTATATCGACCTAGGTGGATGTAACACCGTTGACTTAATTTTTATTTGTTCATTTATCGATGATTATGATTGAGGCTCAAGGGAATATGCTTTGTTTGAGTCCTCCATCGATGGCTACGGTGATACAGAATACGAAGCAGTTGAAAGGAAAATAATTTTTCGCTAATAAGCGTCTTTATATCGACCCTAGGTGGATGTACCATTGTTGACCTTAAATTTGTAATTTATTTGTTCATTTATCGATGGTCGTGATTGAGCCTTGAGTGAATATTCTTTGTTTGATACCTCCAACGATGGTTGCGGCGATGCGGAGCATGAAGCGATGGAAAGGAAAAATTTAGACCTCAAAAGGCTATACATTTTTCTTAGGAGGTCCATTTTAGACCTCAAAATTTCTCTAATGGTTCTGATTTGCAGGGTGAAGAGGTTGTCCATTTTCATCTACCAACTGCTTGTGATAGGTTTCTCTTGATAACAACTTTAGATGTTTTTGAAATGAAGGAATATTTTATGCATATGAAATCAATTCTGAATCATGATCCTGCAAATTTGGATATATTTTTATTCAAAATTGGCAAGGATTAAAAAACATAAACTCAATTATATAATCAAAATATAAATAAATCTGAACTTACTAGAGATAGAAAGGGAGAACTCTGTGAAGGACTTTGATCAACAATACGGAACGAGCTCGAAATTGAAGAATTGGCCATTTGATATTATTGATATTTTCTCCCTACATTTGAGAAAATTGAGAAATAAAATCTTGTGTGTATATATAAATTAAACTCGAGAACCATATGACCACAACTGAATTTCAGTATAGTTTTCAAACCATTTTTCAAGAAAAATATCACTTTAAGCATAAAATGTATACTATTAACTATCGTAATTTTTGTGGATGAGTCCTAAAGGATAATTTGAGATTAATATGTTATTTTATATGAAAATAAAATTTCATATAGTGTGCGCTTATCGAAACACAATTCACTTATGCATTTAAATAATACTAACACCAGGATGCTCAAATAAATCCCACACTCGTTTTCAACATTCCGAAAAAAAAAATGTTATCATATCGGTGCTTTTGTACAAAAACACATCGATGCGTTAAAAAAAAAAATGGCATTGATATACACATGCTTTCATATTTTAGAAAATAAAAATGAATTCAACCAACTCGATGCTCTTATAAAAAGTACAACGCTGATGCTTTTAAATAAAAATCACACTATTGCATTAAAAAAAAATAATCACATTGTTTCAGGATTTCAAAAATTTTTAAAAAAAATTGTATCATGTTGGTGCTTTGAAAAAATTTGGTGCCCTGACAATGTCGGTGTGCTTTTCTTATAAATGAACCAGTGCACTTGACTATCAAACACACTGATGTTTGGATAAATTTAAAAATAAAAAAAAAACGCGATATATATATATATATATAATTAAAAACGCGATATATATATATATAATCTAATTTCATAAAGTCTTTCAAAAAGAAAAACGTCATTTACTATTTCATTATTTTACTCAAAATTTCAAGGGAGTGATTTGCAAGAGAGACATACTAGGAGCGTTGTGCAGCAGTAGAATACTTTGGAGCAACAAAACTATTCAAAAGATCAAACGCTGAAAGGTATGGTGATCACTCAAAACCCTGCATAGTAAAAATTTTAATTTTTACTTTATTTGTTTTACTAACAAATAATTTTATAATTTTTTGTAGAGTTTAATTAAAAGATGGATCATTTGGAAGAGAGACATACTGGGAGCATTGTGGAGCAACAAAATATTTTGGAACCACATAAAGATCAAAATTTGAAAAGTATGTTGATTCACTCAAAACTTTAGATGGCAAAAATTTTAAATTTTTCTGTTATTTTCTTTACAATTTCTATTATATTTATTCACAATTAAAAATAAAAAATAAAAAATTACTATTGATTTTACTAGTAAACAATTTTACAATCTTTATTCCTATTTAAATTTAATTAAAATTCAGAAAAACAAAAAAAATCAATACTTACCTTAAACCCTTGCTTCTTCATGCAAAATTTCCCCTTAGGGTTTAACTTCTTCTACCACTTCACAATTAGGGTTTTTCATTTTTGGAATTTTAGATTTAATGAGTTTGTGTACTCACTATATATAGGGTGTTTGACATGTAAAGGAGGGGAATCACTTATTGAATTAGATCCAAACCCTTTTGACCCTAGCCTTTTTTCTTTAAACGGATATATGTTTCGTGGTGCGCCATGTGTAATATAACACATCGATTTTCCCTGTATAATAAACTGCACTGGTATATTATAACACAATCGAATCTATTCAGTTTGTTCATCATTGCTCCTGATATAATATAACGCATTGACGCACCTCTTGCACAACGCACGGACTCGCCTCTTCCAAATAGCATCGTTAAATCATTGGATTTCATTTAGCGTTACAAATCACACCATCATAGTTTAAAAATATTAAAAATTTTAATTTTCCCTAACGATGCCGAACAATTAAATGCCCTGTGTGTTTAATCAGATAAATGCATTGGTGCGTTTATCTGAATAAACAGACAAGTTAATAGAGCTATTTTTGGCTGAAAATTATTTGATTTATTTATAAAATATATTTAATGGCTTATTTATTGAATGATATAGGTTATATATTGATAAAAATTTCCAAGAAGGTGTCAAGTAGAAAAATATTGATCGACACAATGATAACACATCAAAAAATGCAGAGAATTCAAGTTCTTTGTAAATTCTTTACAAAATTAATATGTTTGAACTATATGTAAGTTTAACTAATATCTATTGGTTAGTGTGTGTCATGCAGAGCCATAAAGTGAAGAACTTTGATAAGATTATTTATAATCTAAGTGTAAAAGAGCGTAAAAGCTTAATACAAAAATTACATAATGATGAATCGGGTGAATGAAAAAAATACTATTCAATATGAATTTTTCTTTTAATTTTCATTAATAATATACTTAATAATAATAGATAACATGTTTCAAAAAATATATTAATTCATATATGTTTATTGATCTACAGGGAGCAACAACGAACGAAAAGATCAATATCATTCTAAGAGAAGAAAAAATATAAAACATGTAAATGATGATGAATTGGTCATTGGCTCATCTAGAGTGGTGTTGGAGGTTAATGAAAGGGGGCATTTTTTTTACAAAACTATGAGGGATCTAGTGGAATGAACGTATAGACGTACTTTCCACTTACAATACAGAAATCAATTCAATGATTCTAAGAACCAAATTATATTTAAACTATAGGAAGTGTTTCCAATGCAATGATCAATGAGACATAGTAAAAACATACAACAACAAAAAATAATCATTCAAAAGGTAATATTTTTAATTCAATTGATTTCCTAGAATTATAATTAAATATTACTACAAACCATTCATTTATTAATATCAATTTTGTTATATTTAGTTTTCATATATAGATGAAACGCTCTAGATGGTTCGAAACACGTCAACTAAAAGTTTCTTTATGTGATTTTTACTAAAAAATATCTCAACGTTCAATATAAAAAAAAATTATTACTTTTTTCGGGAAGATTATGAAAATCCCAAATGATTAATGAGTCGATATGTGAAACATGTGATTAGGAATGTCCAAAAAAGTGTACAAGGAGATGGTAAAAGAAATGGACATAATTGCATCAAAGGAGAAACCATCTCAACAAAAACGTGCTTCAAATGTATGTAATAATGATTGAATTTGTGCATATAAAAAAACAATTTAGCATTAAATATTAATTTTCAAGTACTTTCTTGCAAAAAATAAAACAAAATGGAACTCATTCAACACATAAAATAGGACAAGAACGAAGAAAATGGTTTATTTCAAAGTTTGTGAGTAATTGTTAATATTTTCGTATAACAACTCAAAGTTTCATTTTTGTATATTTTAAGTTGTTTTACAACAACCATCCTTGAATTTCTTTAAATATGTGCTAACATATAGAAAGAGCCATCAAAAGAATTGATTGACATTGGGATAAATATGGGTTGTGAGTATATGTTAGCATATCAAAAATTAATTATGGAAATTGTAAGTATTTATGTTGTTTTACTTCTTTGAGTTTATAATTAATAGAAAAAAAAATCATTTATATTAAATCTATGATTTATAATGGGGTTTAAAACATGTAGGAAACAAAGTATGGAACTATGCCACTAGAAGACTTATTGCAACAAGGCATGAGAATTGTTTTTGAAACCATGTGCACAGTTTATGATTCACTTCTTGCTATGGTACATTGATATTAATTTACATTTATGTATATTATATATTTCAATTTTCATTATTCTCACCAGTATAGATATATTCATTACACTTTATTTTTATGTTTGTAGATGGAACAAGATCAAGAAGAAAAAAACAATCGATGCAATAAAAAAAGCAATCCTCCAAATAACCCAAGTCATGGAAGTAGCTCGAGCACTGACAGTAGTTCCAACGAAGAATGATGATCTATTTGGATATCAATGCAACCTTTTGTATTTTTTGAATTAATTGTATGTGAAAATTCAACATTTTGTTTAATGTAATGGATATAGTGTCTCAATTGAAAGATAAGGGGTTATCGATAGAAATCCCATTTTGTATGACAATGGGCCTCTTATTGATATATAATTAAGTACATTTTAATTTATCCAATATTGTTGTGAAATGCTACACCATTGATTAACTATTATAATGAAGAGATGTGAAATCTGATAATTTAACAAATTAAGCCAAACATCATATACAAATGCACTAATCAAATTTTAATTTATATGAATAATGTTATAAGATACATGTCAATTTTTTGATGAATAACAAATTTTAAAAATTACAATAATTTCACTCTCACAAGTCGATGTTTTAAAAAAAGAGAAGATCTCATACAAAAAACTAGTGCGTCCATAATATAAAAATGCATCGACGCATTATATATATAAAAGCACCATGATGGAAACTTTTTGCATGATTGATGTATTTTTAGAAAATGAAAACACAGGGGTGTTTATTTCTTCAAGCATTGATATTGTTTGCAATTAACACCCCGATGCAATGTAATTCTTAACGCACCAGTGCTTTCATAGAACTAACACCCCGGTCCTACAAAATATTATTTCCAACCCTTGTGCATTATGAAAACTAATAGCACCAATAATTTTATATAACTAAAGCACCAAAGCATTTATAAAAACAATACACATCGTTGCTGCAAGTTTAAACAAAAGCACCGCCACTGCAATTATTTTTTGCATGCCTCAGTGTCGTTCCTTACAAGAACGCCCTGTGACCTTTTTTTATGTATTAGCACTAGTACAATATCTATTATGCACCGATGTTATTTCCATTCGATGTCTCAATGATTTTAGTTATGCATGAATTCTGGTGCATTTATATAGGTAGCACATCGGTGCTAGTTGTTCAATGAAGCATACCACAAAAAAAAAAATCTGATAAAGCATCCAAACGCCTAGATTTTTTCATTTGTGATGAAGTTTCATTATAATCTCTACTAAAACATCTGCTATCACAAAAATATATTGTAGCAGATGATTTTTCTCACAATTTTTTCCAATTTTATAACACTAAAAACCTTCGTTATAACCTTTTCTAGAAGGTCTTTTCCTTGTAGTGTGTGTTCATAATCCAGAGGTTGGCACAAGACTTCATCATGATAGGAAACTTGTGGAAAAGGTTGGGATATATTCATGTAGACGCATATTTAGGCATACGAAGTATACCGTTCATGTCTAGTAACTTTTGAGATATTAACATTTTTTCCTATCGGATTTCCAATCCCTTCAAGTATCTTCGGATTCACAAATTCTTTGGGTAAAGAGAACATCCTCACCCATATCGACGCCAATAGAAATTGAATCTTTTCTAGATTATAGTTTTCCTCCCATAATCCGATGAAAAAACCCGCATTATTAAAAAAAATAGGGGTTTTTCTTGAACACCCGACCTTATTTTCTAAACTAAAGAAGATAATCGTAAAGAAGCATCACCCCCCAGCCCGCCTCCCCCCCACCCCTCCCATTTTAGATCAATTTATCCTTTTGGTTGCCATTTGTTGCAAATCCATTTCACTGAATCCTTCTCAAAAGGCCATATCCCAATAAATTCAAAAAAGGGCACGCTCTTTCATATACTGAATGTAGCCTTCTAGTTTATTGGTCCATATCTCACATTTTGGGTTTGTTGTTTCTCAAGCTAGGCATCTACTCTTCAAATGAGATTGTCATTATGCTCCCATGATTGAATTCTCTCAGGCGTTTCCTTCACCATTATTAGCACCAAAACCTCCAACATTGGACTGATTTTCGCCAATCATTGCTTCTTTGTAGAAGGGGACCTCACCCCTCCCCTCAAGGGAACTCGATAGTTGAATCAAGATCAAGCAAAGTGACAGAGTCCAAATCTAATACGTATCGTAGCTGGCTAGCAGTATCCTCCTGCAAAACCAAAACCAAGGTTTAAAAATTTATGCAAAATCAAACCCTAACTCTAACAAAATTGAAAACACACTCTTGTCAATAAAAACTACAAAAAAAATTAATAATAAATATTTTAAAATTTAACTTATTTTATATTTAAATATATAATTATTAATTTTTCCAAATTTTAATGTTTTATAAAGAAATATAATATATAACTATGCATCATATACATGTTATTCTTATTTTATATTAAAAATTATTTACCATTAAAATATTATACCAAATAAATATTGTTGGCTAATATCCCTAATCCAATTCTCTACGAAAGAGGAACCAATCAAAACAATTTTTTCTTTAACACTCTCTTTATATATATATAAATTTATTTATTTTTTCATAATATTTTTGTATTGGTCAGTTGTAAAATAATTATGTTTTTAGAAAATATAATAAATAAAAAATTTAAAATTCTTTGTAATATAATATATTTTTAGAAAATAAGGATTGGTGTATGTTTTAAAATTGTTTATGTTTGGTTAAGAGTTCGTCTTTTTTACAGGTAAGCTAATAAGGTAACAACTCAAGACCCAGAGATATATGGCAGGGGTGAAACCTTGCCTTGCCCCCTTACGTAGTTTTCCTTGAATAATGGTGGTGAGTTAACCTGCATTCACAAATAACAACAAGAAATAGTCATCCTCACTACTAGTTTGACAACTAAATTATGATAAGTTTTCCCATCATAATTTAAAACATATTTCTAAAAAACACAATAATAAATAAAAAATAAATAAAATTTCTTTATTATATAATATTAAAATTACACCATCACACCGCTGAAGAAAATATTAAAATTTAAAATTACACCAGTACAAATCTCTAGAAATTTAAAAACATCTTAACCTCTTCATATACTTTTAATAGTTTAAAATTAGTTACCAGTCCGATAGAGGAGAGTACTGAAATAGTGACTTTTATAGTTTAAAATTAACTGCTGCATTGGTAAAGGAGAGTAATGAAATAAAGAAAGTGGTATAGCTAATTCCACCTAACTACCAGTTCGCGAGCTATGGCATCAACATCGCCGAGAGTGAGTGATGGTGAAGGGGGTGGAGAAAACGGACACAAAACCAAGTGAGGCACGAGTTAGACCAAAATTAGTTAATGTAGCCCCATAACGCGTGAATTTGGTGACATAGGCAGGTGGCACACCTAACATGATGAGACTTTCAAGAATGTGCAATATGATAAGTGAGTAATATGTAAAGGAGGAATGTCCAATACGGCAAGTAATAGGTAATATTTAGGGCATGTAGTCTACTTTTTGTCAACTAAGTTAACATTATTTGAATGTAATATGTCTTAATTTTGATAAAGATTAATAATAATTCTATTATTAAAAATAGAATAATAATTTATATATAAAAAATAAAATTATATAATTTTGAGTAAAATTGTTTATTAATTTTAATATAATTTTATTAAATAATAAGAATGAGTAAACATATATTAACTAATAACAATTAATATTATTAATTGAGAAAAAATGTATAATAATGATTTCAATTAATAATATTAATTATAAATATTATAACAGTAAAAAGATCATAATACAAATTTGAAATGAAAAAGTGGTAAGTAATGTTTTTATACATATGTTATTATATTTTGAAAATGTTCTAATAATATTTTTAATTCACTCATCAAAGAGATTAATTATATATATGTTAATCAGTCACTGGGAAATAGTGAAAGAGTAAATGAATTGTTATATTTTCGTTTTCGTAACCATTAAAAAGAGATTTTGTCGCAAAGATATACAATATTTTCTCACATTAGGATTTATAAAAAATATGTTTTCGATTAGTATATATGAGTAAACATTTTAGATATTAATACTATGAAGATTTATATAACAATATATTTTTATATATAAAAAAATAATATACATAGAAAAAATCTTTTTAATGGCTTAGGACATTATATTTACACTTTGAGAAAGAAAAGTAAGATCATCTTGTTAAGAGACTTTAATGTTAAAATAGAAACTAATCATGTTATTATTTTAAACAATGATTTTAACCCAAATCTTTTATGATTGGATGAATATATTTTTTTCTCTAGCATATATACAAGGAACTCGAAAGACTTGGTTGAGATTGTGTTTATAATAGGCTCATTATGATATGTAGTTCTAAAAATTTAATAATTTACAAACAATTTAATGAAGTGGTTGAAATCCAAGCAAATGACTTGTATTCATAGGTTTTGCGGTGGTGTCATAGAGTATGTGATATATAATAATACTTGTATACAACCAAAGAGTAAATCTCAACATCCTAAATGACCATGAGCTTGGCTTTCATCATAGACCTTTAATGCTAACTCTAAAAATTTTCATATACAAAATCCCCATCAAAAATAATTATGATAACCAAAAGCACATAATATTCATCAAAGGTAGTATTACTATTTTTTTTAAGGATTTAAAAAATGAATTAATTTTTCTATCAAATAAGGACAATATTGAACACCTCTATCATAATTTCATTACAAACTCTATCAAGATGATGTGTGAAAAGACAAATAGATTGATTAACCCTCTAATATTTTTAGAAAATCCATTAGGGATGCTTGTAATAAATCCTCAAAATATGACAAGATAAACAAGTAGAAAACCTTGATTAAAAGAAAATCAGGTATTCCCCACATTGGGTCACAATCATGGATGATAGTGGAGTTTTAGTGGGATGTGGTGAGCTAGGGTGATGATGGTCTATATCCTCAACCACTTAGCATAAACATTCAAAACTTTTCCATGTTCACAGGGAATATTTTCTTAGGATTACGGTAGTGGCTCTATGGTTTAATATGGTGGATAGCTAATCCAAGTGTCATTATTCTGCAACTAGGCTTCTTGTCTGCATAAGATTCATAGCAAATACATGAGCTCCAGTGCAAGGACATAGAAATTTCTAAAGAAACTCGGTAATAAATTGACCGAGTTTTGGTTAATCTAGGTGGTTCTCATTTTTTACTTATATTCCCACTAGTTTTCTCTCTTCTTCCCCTTTTTCTATGTTTCCCATTTTTCGGGATTTTCCTATGCATAAACTATTCCTTTAGGCCTTGTTTTGAACTTCTAATCAACTCATTGTGTTTGGCTCACTATTTCCTTTAAATATTGCTCAGAGAAGGTATTTTTCATTTATTTCTTCTATCAGTATTCTTTGAGTCTCCTCTTGTGTTTTCTAGGTGGGAGTTGCTTCTAGTTTTTTCCTTCTCCTTCAATTCTCAATTCCTCACCTCTCTTCCTAGATCCTCATCTAAACCTTCTTTTGGTGCTCTGTACTTGAGCATTTATCTCTTCTCCTTTTCAATGTTATCACTTGGTCATTGGGGAAACATGTTTCATCCAAGCCATTCTAGAAGTCACAAGGAAGAAGGAATCAATTTACTCCCTTCATCTTGCAAACCTAGAATTCCATGGAAAAGTCTATTATCATTTATGTGTGAACATAGAACCTGTTAGTGCCTACCAGTCTTGCCAGTCACCAGTGATCAAATATGATCTTACAAGGTTTTGATAGCGTCTTAGGTCAATTTTTTACAGTTTATGTAGGTCTTCAAATAAAAATTTTGTCACTAGCTAGTGTGTCTAGGTGTGTTACTACTTCTTTCAAAATTCATGTTTTGGTAATTGCCATCATTCATTTTTATGAGTCACCACTAAAATTTCAACATCAACATCTTAGTCACATCACCATGGTCATTATTCAACTCATTTCGTGTAGTGTCATCATTAGGTATTAGGGTCAAAATTATAAAATTAGTATTTTTGCCACCAAATTCAGCATTGAAGGAGTAGTAATATTGAAAAATGTTCAATAAAGGTTTTAAAAGTGTAATTTCATTTCAATCATAATGTAATATGTTTCTTAAGGTTTTAAAGCTGCAATTTCAAAATAAAAAAGTGAAAAAGACTTGGTGGGGCCACTTAACCACCAAGGGTGAAAATCGATTTTCAAAGCTACAAAACACCAAAAAGAGATTTCATTTGCTCATTTCATCTTCAAGAAACCTCTCTCCACCAAGAAAACTCACTCTCACCCTTAGAATAGAAATTTTTTTTCCCAAGGGTGCCCATCTCTTCACTGCACTCCGCTTCTGCTGTGCATTCACTGTGCTTTTGCAAGAGTGTTGTGTTTTCTTCATTTTGGCACAAATATTCAATTCAAATGGTTTCTACATCAGCAAGCAGGTTCCATTGTATTAGAAAAAAGTAAGCGGTCCTTTAAAATCACCTCTTGTGTCTTCATTTCATGATTGGAAAGAGAAATTCCCTTTTCTAGGGTTTTTAGTGCATTCACTTGGTTTCATATTCACATTGAAAAAATTGCTAGGTAAACCCTAAGATTGAATCTCACTCGCCTTTCCCCATCTATTATACACTCCCCTAATCATTTTACATCATTCCTATCCCTCATTTACCCTATTTTCCTACAAACCCTAGCCTAGAATATAAATTTCTAGGTTAGGACTGTTTTTTCCCTTTTGGACCCCTTCCCCTCACCCATTCCCTCAAATTTCACTTCCCCCTACTCCTTACCATCTCTCCCCACCCCCCTAAAATTTCCCAAGAATTTAGGAAGCCCTTCACACCTTCATCTCCCTTCATTCCCATAAACTTCCCAAATCCCATGTTTTTCCTTTCACTAAAGCCTAATTCCCTTTCCCACTGAGCTAGGGTTAGCAATGGATTTTGAAACCACTGAGAAGAAGAGGCACAAGGGAGGTCAAATCAGCTTGTATGAGCCCAATTCAGCACATGAGGTCATGTATTTTTCTTTCGTCAAGAAATCATATTAGAATGTTGGTTACCTTGCCTTCTACCAAAAGTTTGAGGAACTTGGTTTTCATGACAAAGTTACTAGAACTTTTTCCACGAGATTGAGGAGAGATGAGGTGACTATTGCAGGGGTGGTTTTCACTCTTTCAACATAGACCATTGCCACAGCTACAGGGATTCCAAAAAGTGGATAAAATTGGTTCAAGAGTAGATATCTTGACCTTGACAACTATAAAATGTACTTGAAGCCATCATACAAAGAATCTCCAACACACATCTTTCCATTTAGAAAGTTACTGGACAAGTATACCTCTCTCATGAAACTGATCATGAGATATTTCACATGTGAGGGCAGACACTAAAGGTTGTATCAGTATCATATGAGACTCATGATGCTTTTCATCGGTGTAAGGACCCTAAACTTTCCTCATTACCTTTACAAAAGAATGATAAAAATGATAGAGAAGGTAAGAAGATTGGGAGAAAATCATCATGCTAGTTTGTTTCACCATGGCTTGGTGAAGATCCTAGTTTCCCATCAGCTCACACAGATCAATTTGTAACGAAATGTTTTTATATCACTAGTAGAAAATGATGAAATTAATGACTAGGTGACTAAAAAAGTTAGTCACCGCAATTATTTCAAGTGAAATACTACTAAATTTGAGAAATTTTAAGTGGCCGAACTAAAAATGACTAACTTAAATGACTAATCTAGTCTAGGGATAAAATATACGATTAGATAATAAGTGACTAAACTAAAAGTGACTAACTTAAATGACTAATTTAGTCTAGGGATAAAATATACGACTAGATAATAAATGACTAAAGTAAAAGTGACTAACTTAAATAACTAATTTAGTCTAGGATTAAAATATATGACTAGATAATAAGTGACAAAATTAATAATGATTAATGCAAATGACTATTATAGTCCAAGGATAAAAATATGACCAAATAACAAGTACAAAAAGTATATGAATTAGTCATTTATGTTAGTAATTTTTAATCGTATCACTCCATAAATGAAAATTTGCACTTTTGATACTAAAGTGTTACATTTCACTCAACGAGTCTCTAAATCCATCTGTAGTGTTAAGATTTAGAGACAAAGGGGTATTTGAGTCCATCTACATTGTTAAAATTTCGAATACTCTTTTGTCTCTAAAGTTTAACACTGAAGATGGATTCATCTACAATTAACATAAATATTGCATGCATCATCTATCTACTTAATATGTATATTTATAGTTTTATAGTTTTAGTAAAGGTAATATTTAGATAGTCAGATTAATGTGTATATTTATATTTATTTGGCCATAAATTTTAATCTTTAAACTTCCTTGATTTATGTTAAAAGTGTGACTCTTGTTTTAAATCCAAGGTCAAATCTTCATATTTACATTTAATCAATAGATAAACATAACATTTCTTTTTGTAAGTCAATATTCATTCATGTGGTGAAAAACATGTACAACCAACAAAGAAAAAAACAGGTGGTCTCACCGTAACTAGGTTTGTTGACCAATGTTTGCAACAAGTGACAAAAATACAAAAATGAGGCTAAGGACAACATCCATAAATGAGAGGGTCAAAGACACCAAAATACATGTAATACATAAAAAACACATGAGAGCATACTAGTCATGCGATTTAATGGAAGCTGGGTTTTCCAGGGTTGTTCCTAGAGGGGGTGGTGGACGAAAGTTGCAATGGATGTACCCTTCGAAGTGTGCGAGCCAAGTGTCCAACTTTTCCACTTTTTCTACAAGGTGGTTTTGTCCTCGCTAGACCACCACCTGCAATACTCGCTCCCTGACCTGGAACTGGAAGTAGTGCATCCTATCCAAAGTCTCTATAAACTCAACATGCTCCTCCCTACGAACCCATTCTGCTGCATCCACCTGATCTATTAGAGTTTGAATTAGGTCCTGACAGTTTTCTACAAAACAATGTTGAATTTACCGCGGGTTGGAGCTACACGCCTACAGGTTCCCCATTTAGTTGTTCCTCCTTGCTTTCCACCACCCCAATGTTGCATTTGTTGCTACCTTACACTTCCACCACCATGGGAGACCTGTTTTCCTCCACCATGACCGCCTCACGTAATTCCCACACCAACATGCTGGGAGTGACCGAAGGTCTTACCACCTCGGTGTGCTCCTAGCACCACTATTTCCATATCATCTAAGCCAACAGATCCTTGCTTGGCTGGGGGTGAGGATTTCCCGTGCCACGAGGATGGTCATATTGTGATAAAACCAAGAGGGCCAACTCCAACCGTTATCTGATTCCAGTCTACTGGAACTTTCCCCTACCACCACACCCAAAAACCAGATCTCTCTTCACCCTTAAATTTCCTCAGGAAACCACACACTTTTTCCCAGCTACCATCTTTCCACCGGTTGGGAAACTCGGCAAGAACCCGAACAAATAGAGAAGGAGAAGGTGGGAGGAACATGCCCCAGGTTGACGCTTCCCCAAGAAGCTTCACACAACCCACACTAGGATATCGACTCTATGTATTCCAAAAGGGCGACTCTCCTGTCACCACTAGACACCAAGAACCACCCACCAAACCACCATGCACACCAATTTCCAGACCAGGCACCAGAAATGGAGAATTCCACACAGAAGCACTGCCACCCCTAGCGATACCTCCTTCAATGCCACCTTCCTACACCTCTATCAGACCAAAAACTCGCACATACTAAAAACCACAAAAGACCAAAATAACAAGTTCCCCCGTTGACACGTCATAATGTTCAAGATTTCTATTTACTAGGCATTCAAATGAAAATAAAGTGGAAAACGTGAGCGAGGGAGGATTTTCTTAACGTCCTTGGCACGTCTAGCTGCTACATATATCTATCTACATTTGGGGTCATCCCTGGCAATAGAAGGAGTCATGAGAAAATATATAGAAAAGGAGGTTCTATGAAACGTTGTGGCAGGTGTTCGACATGTTCGAGATTTCAATTTACTAGGCATTCAAATGAAAAAAAAGTGGAAAACGTGAGCGAGGGAGGAATTTTCTGATGTCCTCGGTGCCTATTGTTGCTATAAATATCTATCTACATTGTGGTTGTCCCTGGTAATAAAAGAAGTCAGGAAAAAGAGATAGAAAAGGAGGTTTGTGAAAAGTGGTGGTAGGTGTTCATGAATGGATTGTGACAAGAAGTTCAAAACCCAAGTCCATCCCAATGATAATGGAGATGTGAACCCCAACTCCATAGGTATGCTCATTCTCATTCTTCTAGTTATCCTTCTATCTTTCATTTATTTCTACATCTGCTTGTTTCTATTAGTAAGGCCTCCTTGATTGGCAGTTGATTGAGTAGAGAAGTTGTGCATGCAAGAGGGATAGATCAGTGACACTTATTATCATTCTCTCCATGTTTCTTTTAGGGTAAATGACAAGTGTCAAATGTTGCAATAAATGCTATGTTCTTCCTTTTGTGGGTGTGTATCAATAATTTTTTAAGGTTTCATTTCAACTCTTCCTAAGATGTTGGGTGCCATCACTCATGGGAGAAATGGCTTGGAAGGATGCATCACACTTAGTTTTTGGTTAACCCATAAATTGCACCTCGCCCAAACCTCTTACTTATGCCTGTGAAGAAGTGAATCTTGATGGTTGGCCTAATGACATGCCACCATATTCACGAGATAAACATGGTCCGATTGAATTTTTTTACTTATTTGTCAACTATGATCTACCATTTCAAAATTGTATCATGTTCCCCACCTCTATTATGACTACTTGGGCACACTAGTACCCTTGAGTTTATGCAACTATGTGCTAAAATTATGGATGTTAGTTTTTTAGTTATGTTGTCAGTAAGGGTAATTGATGAACCCTGTGTCCCTCACTTTTAGATTTGCTTGATTGACAATGAAATGTGAAACTTTCTCAAGGGGATTTAAGTGCAATCATTTATATTACAGATGGAATTATTACATTAGATCAAAATTGGGCTTTTTTATTATCCACATAAGTTATAATTTGCTCATCAATATTAGACTTATTTCACAATTCCTTTGAAGTATATATCATTGGTTTGATTTTTCTTCATGCACATATGTGCAAATGTCAAAAAGTGATGACAGTGAGAAGTAACTACATACAATAGACTAACTCTGCATCCAAATTCAATTATTTGTTGGCTATTGATTTTTTCTTTATCATCACTTATGACAATGAGAAGTAACTACATATGATAGGATTCAAAGCTATCCCTCCAACCAATGTAGAGATGCAATTATTTATTGGTTGTTGAATTCTTATTTATCATCACTTAGAATAACTGACACTATATTTGGACTCTCTTAAGGAAAAACATCTTCACTTTCATAATTTGTAGTACTCCTCAAAATATTTTCACTTCCATTAATGACAATCCCTTTCAATATCAATGTTTTATGCATTCCTCCAAACAACTCTTCATAGTCTATATCTCTTGTTTCCCCTAGAAAGACATACATATTGGCTATATCCAAGCCCCATAGAACATACAAAGACCTACAAGCACCAAATATAATTTTTAGTAATATGGATCTTGCTCAACAAGAATTTATTGCATAGGCACCGTTGAGCCAAAAATACTACATGTAGTTTCCAAAAGACTAAAATCATCAAATTAAATAATATCATAGTTTAAATGTCGTTATGGTAGTCAACTTGAAATTCCCAATCTATTGTTCATTTCTCAACTTTAACTAAATCATTAAAATATCAAATATTGGAACTTAGTCATATGCAAACTCAATATTCAAAATAGTTAGGCTTAATATTGATTGGAATAGTTAGAATTAAATGAATTTGTAATAGTTTAATATTCCATTTAACATAATCTAAAACTTAATTCTTTTGGTTATAACACCCAAAAAAAAAAAAAAAAAAAAATTTGAACGGATCACTTAACATCTACCAGTATTCAGCACCTCGAATATTTTTGCGGATTTTTTATTTTGAATGGCGGCAATATTCAACACCTCGAATTTTTGGGAATTTTTGATTTTGAGTGGCGGGAAGCATCGTATGATTTTCTAAAGAATAGAAACAAAATTTTAATCTCACTTCTCGAAATCGAAGTGGGTCCTCGAAAATCGGCCTTCAAACTGCACGAAAGGCGTCATAATTTGAGAAATCTGCAGATAGGTCTGGGGATCAATCCTCTACGCCTCAATCTGAACGGATGGATATCTACTAGGGAAATGCCACCGCTCGAAATCTTGTCTCCCAACATGCTCCTTCTCCTATCACTCGTTCTCAGCCCAGTGACGCCTCTCGGCTCCGACCCCTTTGATTGCACCTCCAATTCGACGTCATGCGATGAATCTTCGATTTCACAGGAGGAGAGGGTCATTGCGGAGAAGGGATTCTATTTGCATCCCTCGCCTCTTCAAACGCCAAGGGAAAGGGAGCCAGATCTGCTCTTTTTGGTTCAGTGTGAAGAAGAAATAGGCACGACTACCAATCTGCAGCAGCTCGAATTTTTGGGTGGCATTGTATGAGTTTCTAAGGGATAGAAATGAAACTTTAATCTTTCACTGCATGAGTGCCCTTTTATTTTTCTGGTCAAGCTACATTCTTTTACTAGCTGAGACACACATTTACAAGTTCTCAGTTCTGGTTGGAGTTGTTGGGCTACATCTACCTAAGCTTGAGGGCCGATATTCCACATTCCATCTGCTGGACGAATATGCTAAGAAGGGTTGAGTAATCATATTGATTAGCACTAGTTTCCTAACCGTATAACAGTTGTGCACCCTTGCAACGACCAAGCAAATTACTCTTTGAAGGCTGCGTATAAGCTAAATGAGTTTGAGTTTACACTATCCAGAGGTCCTGGCATCACTAACTCGTGTATTCACTGCTGCTCACTAAGGGAAACATGAGCTCCTTATCTCTGGTATGGGTGAACGCAAACATCTGGGCATAAAATGAACTTCTGGACTCTTCATTCTATGTGAGACAGTCATCTGGCAACTAGCAAAAGGAGCGCACCAGTCCCAGGTTTCTATACTCAATGTCCCTTATTTACGTGTGTTTATTGACAGCATAAAATATTGGTAGTCTTCTGGCTGTAGTGGATGTCATTCTAGGAATTAATATGAATACTTGTTACTCCTATTTCTGAGTTATATTTGGCTGTCCTATGTGAATATTATGCTTGGAATATGTTAGTTTGAACTATGGGTGGTTTATTTTCGGTGCATGTCATTTAATATGAGCATCTTCTGAATTGAAATTGTTAGTAAAGTGCTTACATCAGTACCCAGACAAATTTTTTGACATAGATATGAACGAAAATTTCACATAAAACCAGAAAGCTATTGCAACGAATTCTACAACCAAGGCGATGGTGGGGCTAATAGTGCACCCAGAGAAATTGTTTGACATAGATATTTACGAAAATTTCACATAAACCCAGAAATCTATTGCAAGGAATTTTACAACCAGGGCGACGGTGGGGCTAATAGTGCATTAAATCTAGACTGTACATTGGACACATTGAGTAGGAATACTGGCATAGGTCCATCTAACCCTTGTCATGATATGGACATTGGAGTTGCCAACCTCTGGTGCATTTCTTGAGTTTACCCAAATGGTCATCATATCAGATATTGGAACTAATACCTATGCACTCTCTAGCTTTACAATAGTTGGGTTCAGTACTGATTGACCCCAGTGTGTGCTAGGTTAATTTTCCCCCTTGACCAAACCTAGAAATATTTTTTTTTTTATTGGCTTAATTCTCCTGTAGTTCTTATTTATTATCTATTTTATCATATTTTCTCTTGACTAGATCTCAAATCAAGCTGCATTGTGGAAGCCAGGTGGAGATGGGCTAATTCATTCAAACTGTGTGTGATGGTGTATTGTATACATTGAATATGGACACATTCACGTTGAGATTGCCAATTCCCGGTGCATTTCTTGAGAACCCAAATGCTCAACATATTAATATTACAACTCGGACATATATTGCAAAACTCAAGCTTTATAATTGCCCGGTTTGATATCCAGAAGTAGGTTTGATATACCTCCCATGTTTGATATTGAATGCAGAATAACTACACGGGCCTATTAAATGTCAATAATTAACTTAACTTAGAATTATGCCAAAGTAATAACCATGCACAATAGCACTTAGAACAAACATATACTTTGGGAAAGCGGATAAGGATGTGTATGTTGATAAGTGGGAAATGAATTGACCCAAGTATATTTAATTCTCCTTTCTTAAATATTCACAAGTTATATATGGTGCAAAGGAAAACTGGGTAGCCCAATGACTATAAGTAGACAAGCACACCAATGCAGAAGTCATATGGTAATTGTTATATATTTTCCTCTCTGACTCTAAGCTATATCTTGCTCTTCAACAACATTAAAAAACATATCTAGTTTTTACAGTCATACAGTTCTAGAATTTTGGAATCAGTCCCCACCACACATTACTGGCTTGTTTAGCATTGGGGGTTTGACAGCATTGGTTTGAGAGTTTTTTTCTCATAAAGGCTCAATACATAATCATGAAATCCTTACCCACAATTAGCCATTTCTATGTAGTTCTTGACTTTTCATCATGAACTCATTGACTTTTACTCCTTGTTTTTTATATACTCTTCATTAAGGTTGAATTGACCTTGTTGTGCAAAGCATCAATTTCTTCCTTAGACAACTGCATCCGTGATCTCTAGCTACTGATGACTGCAACTGTTTACCTGCAGTTCTTTGAAATGCAACACCATGATGCTATTAAGGTTCTTAATATCTATAGGCGAGCTGGTAAACAGGTATAGTTGGAAATCTACTGTTCCAGAAGTGTTGTAATTGATGTATTCAGTTTCAAATCCTTTCAAAACAGTGCATATACCTGTACTTTTTTGTTTTTTAAGAATGATTGTGATCCAGCATTACTTTTTTCCAAAAACAAATGCTTCAGTGGCACTCCCTCTTAACATGTTTGAAGTTTTTATCATTATTTACTTCCTCTCATGATGCATATACATACTTTCCTATTCATTTCCAAATGTTTAGTTTACGAAAACAATTTTTGTGGCAACATTTCTGGTGGATTCATTAATTCATTAGATGATGTGATGTCTCATTGAGTCATTACATCATAGGATAAGAGGAGTACATTAAAACATCTTGAATTTCAAGTTCCCCAGTAGGACAAATGACAAGAACAAGAATAGGCGGTCTTTTATGATCTCGGAGGACTAGTGACTTTACTATCACCTCAATAGAAGGAAATAGTAATGCTACTATCACTGTATTTCTTTGTGTTTGTCAATTGAGCCATCTACTTTGAACTTTTCCCTGAAGACCCATTTAACCATTTGCACTTTTTCCTTTAGGCATATCCTCAAGTTCCAGTGTTTCATTTCTCTGTATGGAATCACATTCCACCTCTATTACTTTGTCCCATTCTTCTTTCCATGTGCATTGAATCACATTTTACCATAATTGTGGTGAATTTGTGATCAAAGCCATATATAACTGCTGTAAAGCAGACTGTTGCAATCTTCTTGATCTCTAGCTTCCTTTATTGCTTTCAGGTAGTTCCTGTAGCTTTGAGCCATCTAATGTTCACAAATGTTGTTTCAGAATATTCTTGGGTGTTGATGATGTTCTCACTGCTAGCATTCCAGAATATTCTTGGGCTTTGGTGATGTCCTTAGTACTATATTTACATCATTGACTTCATTATCACTGGATTCTTGATTGCTCCTTTGTTCCTGACTTGGAATGCTTTTTCTGCTACCTTTTTACCTCTTTCTTCAATAGGCCATGGCACTTCAATTTCATTTGAATTACCTTGGATATAGTTGTCCTCAAATATAACATCTCTACTGAGTGTATCTTTTTCCAAATAAAAAATCTGATATCCCATAGACTCTCCATTGTACCCTATCAAAAATACTTCTAACCTTTATCCTTGTGCTTATGCACTTTTTTCAGAAACAAGTACACAAACATTGCAAAGAAACACTTTGGGCTGACTCTCCCCTAGTTTCTCATCATTTCATGCTTCTTTAGGTGTAACATTCCTTGCAATTTTCATTGTATTTCTATCAAAAAAATACACCAGTGTACTAATTACTTCAAATTAAAAATTATTTGATAGATTTTACCTTTTATCATTCTCCTCGCCATCTCTACATCTATCCTTCCTTTGCAACATTTCTTTCTCTGTGAATGCCATGAAACTTGTAATACCTATAAAATATTGAAATGATGGTGTAATATTCACTTGTGGCCTCATGCCAAACTTACATGTAATCAAGGCTATAAGTCTACACATGTGCAACCACAACATTTTATTGTATTTTTTCAATATATACTATTTTAGGCTAAGGCCAATGTTCAACTTCCTTAGAGCTAGCACTCCACTAGCCATCTTTACATCTATCCTCATTTGTCAAGATGTCCTGACTATTAACATTCCAAAATCTTCTTGGGCTTTGGTGATGTCCTTAGTACTAGCTTTGGCATCATTATTTTCATCACAAATTCTTTTGTCATGAGCTAAGTGTTGTCTTATGTGATTCTTTAGCTTATGGGCACCTACATCTCATGTTTCTCATGTTCATGGGTTCATCTTCTCTCCTCTTTGTGTTTATGGTTTTTTGGTTGTTTACATTCAATCCTTGTTTATCTCTTGTAATATCAACATGGTATCAGAGTAGGTGTGAACTTGCCTCTTTGGGTTATCTCATTTCTTCATGGGTTTTCTAAAGTTTTTCCTCGGGTTTCATCCATCTTCAATGGCACACTACAATGCTGATCCAAAAGTGGTTCAAAATCATCTTTTCTAAGGTTTCTTCCTTTTAGAGCTTCCAAGTAAGGCTCAATTTTTACTATTTTGATCAAGGGAATTGCTTAGCGATAGAGTTTTTTGGGTTAATTAGTCGATCAGTTAGACTAATGGCCAATGGCTTTTCCCCAAGGGTTGCAGGAATAGGGTTTTTAGATCATCTTCATTTTAGAGTTTCAAACCCTTCTTTCATGCATACCTTCTTAGGTGTATGCAAGGGATCTCTTAACCCCTTTTATATTTAAATTTATACTTTTCCCTAATCAAAGTGGCTGGTTATTCTTGGGTAGATTTTATTTAGGATGCTACTAACACACATTTACATGTAAATATTTTACTGCACTCTGCATGTTGGCATTTACCCATTTCAGGAGATGATGATTTGGCTCATTCATCATTGGAGGCTTTCCTTATTTTTTAGGAAATTGTTGTTTATAGTGGATGCCATGGTTGATGATGTGAGGCATATGGAGAAAAATTTAACTAGCTGGAAACCTTCATAGTTTTAAGTTTTTGCTCAAATATATTTTTGACAGTACCAAACTAGAAGGCCTGATATACTTGAAGTAAACAAAAGGCTCTAAAATATTACTGTTACACAACCTATTAGCTTTGTAACATATCATATTTTATATGCTCGAACAACCCTGCCCTGTGTCGGGCATTGTTAAGCTTTGCACTAATTGATAGGAACCCCCTTTTGTCATCTATGTGTCTTATTCCCTTTTTTCTTGCAAGATAATGTGTTATTAACTTATTTATAAATTTATTTATATATATATAAACATATATGACATTCCCAACTCGTTTGTTCCAAACTTGTTTGACTGTGATCGTGCAAAAGAAATTTTTTTAGGACTAAATTAAATTGATCGTATAGTGCCTTGAAGAAATTGTTAATTTTTTTAAGGATTGAAAAAGGGTCATATAGATAAGTTTGTATGTTGTATAGGGGTTTAATAAATGATCCATAAGTGACAAGTCTGTGTCAGTCATGGAAAAACCAAAGTGGTTGAAATAAGGGTCAAACCCTTCTGCCAATAGGAAAAGAAAACTGTGCGAAGAAGGGGTGGTCGACATTTCGGTTGGTAGAAAAGGATCTACTAGTATCACCTCAAAGAAGTACGCATTTTTTAGTGTATTTTTCCAGGAGAGGTGGGAAGGTATGGTCAACAGTCGTTGGTGGAAGAACTGTGGCCTGCATGCAAGTCTGCACTCGACAAAAACAAAACCACAAGAAGCATAAGGTGGCAACTCACTAAGAAGGAAGCAACACGGGCTAGACTAGTCGACACCACTCAACTGTTGAGAAATCGCAAGGGAAAAGACACACAAATGACCGATAGAAGGGCAATTGTCTGCATAGTTTGTGGATGGAGGAGTGCTATCAGAGCTAGCTTGACCTGTTTCAGTGCAAGTTTAGTAGCCACCACACGTGGTCGAGTAGCCTAGTTGAAGCCGCAATGACGAGCCTTCAGGCACAATTCGACTGAGAATTGGAGCAACTGCAGTTGACAAGAAGGGAAGCACATGGATCGTAGTCATAGGTAAGCAGGTGGAATGTCGGGTCGGGTGCAGGAGCCTGCATCAAACTTCCTACGCCTACATCCAAAATAGTCTTGCCTTCAAAGTGGTGAATGTTCTCAAATATAGTTGTTTAATAAGCATACATCCTCACGTGTCACATTTGGGAAAAGGGTTGTAGGGAATCTCCACAATTCCCTCGTTGTGCATGTCTTTCCTTGTACTAAATCACTAACATTCGTGCATAGCTTTACTAAATAGAAGATATTTTCTCTCTTCAACATCTCATAATTGTAATGAACAATTGCCTCAAGATGTTGATTATCAACGAACTTTTCCTCATGAGAAGGTGTCTTATCTTGAGGAGCAATTTTCTCATCAACCGACCATTTCGAGGTAATTTATAAAGAGGATGATAGAATAAATTTAAGAGAGATAGTTAAATATGACTTCATATTTCCCTAGTTTGGTAGGGGAGGTGGGTAATGAGGCATTGATGGATCAAATATAAAAGGAAGAATTACAAACAATTTTGCATTGTTTCCAAAAGTATAAGAATCCTCAGTCACTTCGTGGGACAATAGAATTCTTCTAGTGGTTCTATGACTTCCTTCAAACAAACCAAGAATTGCTGATAAATTAAAATACAAAAGCAGGATTTGGGATTTCAGGCTTTAATCCCAAAAATTAGACAAGAATGAGATTATCTCAAACCCATATCACTATGTAATTGCATCTAGAAAATCATTGCATGTAGGGTCAAAATCCACTAAGTTGATTCCATGTCATTAGAACAATTTTTCATCCTTTCTGGGAAACAAATCCATTACGGAATAGGAGTAGCCCAAGAAGTAATTTATAACATGAAACCAAAAAATTACAAGAAATGTTAGTGAGTTTGTCTTTCCAAGGCATATGATAGAAAAAATTGGCTTTATTTAGGGCTACTCATTCATATACGGTTCAATGTGCAATTGGTTAACCAGATAATGAACTATCTTTCCTCAATATCTTTGCAATTCTAATTAATGGCTCAACCTATTCTTCTATCATGCCTACAAGAGACCATGGGTAGGTATGACTAATGGCTTCTATGCTATTTTGACTGTAGAGTAGGTGGTCTCAACAGAGTTATAACAGAGTAAAAAAAAACTATAAGCTTGACAACTATACAAATAGGAATTACCCTAAACTTGACATATTTACTCTTTGTTGATTAAGTTTTTCTTTTGGATGATAGGATCAAGGTAGATGCAATTATGCTAAAGGACCCCACCCTTGAGGAACTAAAATTCCTACCTTAAAAACTACTAGGTCAAGTACTCTATAGAGATCACTTCCATTGCATACTTTCTGTTAGCACTCAGATTGAACCTCAAGGCTAAGAAGAGGCAATCCGAGGTAACCACAAACCAAGATTTTGATCTGACACCTAGCCCTGCCAGACTAGAGAGGGCTCTCTCTTTGCCAATGAAAGGCGGCTACAATAAGTGAATCTTAGGCTAGCTATGAAGTACGGGGATTTGATTTGAACTGTTTGGGTCGAAACAACAAGAGATAAACAATCATTGGGCTATGGAGTCGAGGCTGGTTTCTACCTGCAAACTTGGGGCAAAATAAGCATTATGCTCAGCCAGATAAATAATGTAGATGGGAGAAGAAAAGAGGAGAAAGATCGCTGCCCTGTAGGCATCAATCAATGGATGAATCTCCAGTGGCAGCTTTAGCAGAAAGGAAAACACAGGGTTATTAAACAGAGCAACTAACAAAGGATGGATTCTGTAAAAACAACCACTGCATTTAACAACACAGTCATTGTGAAAGGAGCATCATGCGTGAATGGATTCCTAACACTTCCTTTAGAGAATGCTGTAACAAAATTAGTAGAAAAACACAATATGAAAATGATCTTATAAGGAAAACATGTTGAACATGAAACACCATGATGGATCCCAAATTTTAATGGGCAGAAACTGCTTCATTAACATAATATTCAGGAAAATTTACACAATCCAAAGCAGCAGTCTCTTTGTTGAAAATCAAACCCTTACATCCTCAAAAATATTCCTATATATACCCTATTACAAATTTATTTTGATTCCTCTACATAAGAATCAAAATAAAAATAAAAAATAAAAAATATTTGTGCTGGCAAGTAAAATAAATTAAATTGCAACTAAAGAATTTAATTAAATCATCTAAAATAAAATGAGTTTGTTGCAATATGTCGAATTGTTAGAAGTTTGCTGGAGTTTGTTCATGAAATCTAGGATTCCTTTGCTGAATCTGAGCCTAAAAACTCTACCTCTTGAATGCCACGTTGCACCTTCCTGCGCAACTGCCCTCAAATTCTGGAGATGCATTTGCCACTTTGCCGAAATTGGGAAAAGGTCTCCAATATTTTAATGCTAAAAATATGAGTCAAATCAGCCACATATGTTCTTTGAATCTGAAGATGCATCGAATGCCGATTTATTGCAATGACTGCCACCTATGCCATTTTTCAAGCCTTGTTTGTTCCAAGTTTCAATTGTAAAGGATCTAGAAAGCTCTGAGGAATCTGAAGAATCATGATCAATGGCACTGAGATCCCCATCCTCCATTACATAGCCAAGACAGGATGGCTTGTAAGCAATTTTTGTTTTAACCTCCAGTCCATTAATAACATCATTGTGCTTTCTCAAAGCTGAATGTGTTTTCACTACTTGTTTAAATGGGTTCTCCAGCTTTTTTCAAGACATCATGTAAATGGGCCTCCCTAACACCCCGAATATCTAAAGATGATAACAAAGCATCAAATTCCTCAGCAGTGTCAATAACCTTCCAGATGCCATCCTCGATAGATAAAATTTTAAAGGAACATGCCCACTGGCCCTATCAAATTTTAGTAACATTATCCCATTTATCTTCGGGATAAAGAAACCCATTTGCAAGACAAAAAAACCCTTGTTTTGCTTTCAATGTCTCTGCTGAAGTCAATATTGAGCTCACAATCCAGCACTAATGTTGGAACCTTCTGAATACTGGAATGTACATGCTCTCCTTCCAAAAGAAACGTGCGATCTTTGATCTCAGGATGCAGAAACCTATCAATATCAATAGGTAATTAGCTCACAGACAACAACCTATGACTTACCACATTGAGCAGGGAAGAGCCAGTTCTCATGCTTTTCATGCAAACCTCTCAAATAATCTAATAACACGCTATTTTCTTCTGCTCTCTTTCGTAGCTGCAAACGTTTATGGCATGTGTCTGGACTGGCCCTCAAGTAAATAAATCCATCAGGAACAAGCCCAGGTAAAACAAAAACAACTGGATCAAACCATGAATCATAGATGCTAACCTCCATCCCATTCGTCCACTTTGTCTCATGAATAGCTCGCACAAACACCATCCGATCTCTGAAAACACTTCTTTCCATGAGTCGTAGAGGCTTTAATCCACCTGCAGACTCTCTCTCTTACATCACCCTCATTCTGAAATGTGTAAGCATACCGTTGAGGTTCAACATAGAAAGCATCCAATATATTGAAATGATCAGGCCCAATGTCTTGCCACTTAGAAATAGGCTCAGGAACCACCTCTACAAGGTCACGTAACTCAAGTGTCTCATTCACAATCCTCTGTAGAAATGTGGTTTTTCCAACAATAATATTACCTTCCACACAAAACAGTGAGCCTCTTTTTCTGCATTTTTCTCTCTCCATCCTGCACGGTTTCTTCTTCCAGCTCTTCATCCACACTCTCCTTGATGTAATAAGTTATACTCTATGTGTGTTTCTTGTGGATGATCCCAATGGAACTACGTAGAAACTCAACCATATTTTCACTACCATCTCCAAAACTGCTAATACAATGAGTTGATAGACACTTTGGCCAATTATATTCCTCCACATAGAATTACTGATATAACTTCCAGTTCTTCCTACAGTAATATTTTCATCAAATCATCATTTGGAGGTTCTGTTCCCAGTGCCAAAGCACCAAGTGTATCCATAATCAAATTGACCCAAAGCAACTGAACTAAAGTGAGGGGGGCAGTTCCTGTTATACATGCAGAAACAAAATTCAAAACTAGAGCAACCACATTAACTATCAGCTGGAACTGCACAAATTTTTGAATGTTTACATATACTGAACGCCCCCATTTTTCTACATTTACAATTGTTGCAAAATTGTCATCTAAAATTGCCACATCTATGCTTTCCTTCACAACCTCAGTCCCAAAAATGCCCATAGCAAGCCCAATGTCGGCTTCATGCAAAGCTGGTGCATCATTTGTGCCATCACCTGTCACAGCAACAACTTCTGCCCAAGTTGTGCGCAACTGTCTCACCAAGGTGTGCTTGTCCAATGGTGAAGATCGTGCCACAACCTAAATCTTTAGTATCAGAGTCTTCATCTCTTCTAAGCTCTTTTCACGAAAATCAGGTCCTTCAATTGCTACACCATCATCTGTTAAAATGCCACACTCTGCTGCAATTTCTTTTGTTGTGTTAATATTGTCACCAGTGACCATCCTCACTGTAATACCTGCAGCCCTACAGAGTTCAACAACTTCTTTAACACCAAGACGCACAGGATCCTTGATGCCAACAATGCATATACATGTATAACCATTTGTAGGAATGTTTTGTCTCCACTTCTGACCCTTTAGAAACATCACAACAACATAGGTCAATGAGGCCAATGATAGTTGCAAGGGATGTCCGCAGATCATGATTCATATTTGCAAAAACAATGCTTTTATGGTTACTCTTTCTCTGATTGCTTTGTTGCCTCAAATTGTCGAATTAATCCTACACAAAGGTGTATTTCTTTGCTTGTATCTCTTGTAAGTGAAAAAATGAAAATCCAGCTTACAAGGAACATGCAAACCGCCAATGTGATTAGAAGAATCAATGTTGTCTGACTTTGACTTATCATGGGACCCCAAATGCTTTTATGAGGAATAATCAAAACAAATACCAGGGCTTTTCCAGCCAGATGAAGTGAGGCACTTTCTAATGTATATTGTGCACCTTGAATTATTGCATCAGAGGTCCTGAAAGTTTCGTTGCCCAATTTGGATATATTATCCAATTTACTTTTGAGATACAAAGCTGCTCCTGCCACCACAACATTACTAGATTTTGTAGCTTCCAATGGTATAGGTTTGTCTACATCACCTTCCACATGGAAAGTAGAACCTGTTTGTGCAAGAAAATAACCATCTTCTGTGGCTAGATACATATCAATACCTTGAAGGTCAAATTGCATTATGATGTTTGTTAAACTACTCATTGGCACTCCTAAAGCCACAACACTAGAAGGAGCTGCATTAGATGAATCTTTAACAGAAGCCAATGACCGGAATAAGAGTTCTTTAGACTGACCAAATGTCAAGCCCCAAGTAGTGAGTCCATGCTCACTATATAGTGCATCTTGAAACCATTTTGTTTCCCAGAAAGCATATGCACTTGTTGGAATTTCCTCTCCGAATGGTTGTCCTGTGCTAAAAGTAGTTGACTGATGATACCAGAGATATCCTTGACTCCTTTTAGCTAATACATGTCTCTTTGAATTATTGGTTGTATTTGCAAACAGGATGAATGTCTCAGTAAAATTTGAATAGTAAGAGATGAGTAATCCATTTTTTCCCATGAATAAAACTTGTGTTGTGTATGGATTATTTGAGTATACTAGGAAATTGCAGGCTTTACCTGCTCTTCTTATGCCGAATATGAAGACAAGCTTCCCTTTAGTATAGATGACACCATTATATTAGCTAAATGGGTTGCAGATGCATTGTTTCCCTCAAGAACTGATCTTGTGCTTTCTTTGGCATATGTGAGCCATTCACCACAAAGATTATTGGAAACAACAGCAACTGAATGTTGAGCATGTTTTGATGCAAAAGACCATGTTATTATTGTTACGGTTATAACAATTGCAATAAGGAATACCTTTAAATAATAAATCATGAGCAATATTTTCAAAGTGACATCAAGAAGCATCTTTGTGACTATATAGCCCAATATCATAAGCTCTTGGGAAGAGAGAAGGGCAGTGTGAAATTGTCAATACCCACTCTCTTGGCATTCAATATACTCTGGAAAGTCTTTGCCAACAAGGAAGTAGTCACCTCGACCATAGCCCACTGGATTTGCAGCTATAAACCATGAAAAAGGTGAGAAGTTTTCACAATGTAAAATTATAAGGACACATGTTAATCTAGGTTGTCATTGATGATGACAGTGACCGGGATGGAAAATATTCTTACATGATCTAAATTCCCATAATACTCTAGAAGATGCCTTAGCCCTAACACATTGATAATACTAATGATGCCCTTAATATACATGAATGAAAACCTAAGTGTATGGAACCCTAAGCATATGAAGAAGGAGCCCTAGACATAAAATTTTAAGAGTTGCCATGAATAAAATTAGAATGACAGCCTCACAAATTTAAGTTTCTTGATGGTAAAATGACCTTACTTAAGGTTTGGACTGCCATTGGCTTGAAGAGGGCAATTTTCCCTTTCTAACGAGCTATCACTTGCCCTCTAACTCCTTCTAGTTTGAGAGAAAATTGATTTTCAGGTTTGAATATAATATTTTTAAAGGCTAGCCAACCTAAGCCTACCTGTCCATGTCGGCCTCCCTCCAAGAGACATGTCCCTTTATTAAAGGTCGAAGTCCTATATAAATATGATTTCCAACACCTCATTTCAACGATGAATTCAGTCAAAAATTCAGAAATTGAGCACAGAATTAAGGAGGCCGAGAAGGACTTTGGCATCACGTTTTGGGCTAAATATTTGTGATTGGGTTACCTCAGGCTATTGGATAGCTTGAACTAGGAAAATCATCTTGAAACCTGAAGTATACACCTGTGTTTGCAGCATTGGATTGTGCTCATTTGCTGGAGGACAGAACTCTGATCTTTGTTACAGATTGCAGTCCCATGGAGGCTAGGCTCTAGCATTGGTGGCTTGGAACTACAACTCAGTTCTGTAGCTTGCAGTCCCATTGAAGAACTTCGAACCAATGATCCAAGGCTTGTAGAGGCTCGGATTAGTTAGCATTTATACCTCATATCAGTGAAATAAAGTCACAGACCTGTGATTATATTAAACCAAACCTCAGACTTGTATTGCAGCTTAGTTTAGGCTCAGATTAGCTCAGTCCTGTGGATAGGTTTCTCCTTAACTCAGACTTCAGGGCAGCTCGGTGCTATTGGTTCAGTTACCTGTGGCAGCTTCTGTGTGGAGAGCTTGAACTTGCCTCCTGTAGAAGCTAGCATTACAGAGGGTTGTCTTGGATTGCAGTCTTGGACTATGTCAAATCTGTGAGTTATCTTGTCTCAATTGTTAAGTTATTGGCTACAACAGGTTCATTATCTAAAGCAGTGAAGTAGGAGGAGTACTGAAGATATTCTTTTCCTGTCATTTAAGAAGCAATTAATAAGGACATCATCATCACTGTTAGAGAATGTGACCTACAAAAGTTCAAGAAGTAAAAATGGTACCAAAGCACAACCACATAATCAAGAAGAGTGTAATCACATCATCAAGGGAAGAACACATTCAGTTCTCAGAAACGAAGGAAGAACAAATGCATCATTTTTATCATTAGAAAAGATCTTAAGCATTGAAAATACAACATAAAATATCTTGTTTGAATGAGCATCTTTGGAGCATTGTTCTCCTGGAGCAACATTATAATAGCAGGGAATACTTGAAGAACACAATACTTGCAGCAGGGAATACTTGAAGAACACAATACTTGCAGCAGTTTTTGGATAGACCCTTGTATACTTCTTGTTGAAGCAGTGTAGAAGCTGGTCTTGGTGACATTCTTGGAGACCTTGATTGAAGCCATCATGGAGTGACCTTGGAAATATTGTTTGGGTACCATGAAGAGCTGTGGAGACACCTTCATGTGAAGAATAAGGTTGTCATTGATGACGTAATGTGGAGACTACAATGAAGACTAAGTGAATATTGACAGGAATCGTTGAAGAAGACATTGGGAGCCGTAAGTATAACCAAATATATCTTGACAGAATGAAGCAGGAGGTTGGAGCCTCATAGAGACAAGGTTGGTGCCTTGGTAGATAGGGTTGGAGCCCTTGAGGTTGGTGCCTCATAATTGACAAGGTTGGTGCCTTGGAAGATAGGGTTGGAGCCCTAGAGGATAGGAGTCCTCAAGAGACCAGGTTGGAGCCCTTGAGGTTGGTGCCTCATAATTGACAAGGTTGAAGCCTTGGAAGTCCAAGTCGGTGCTTGGAAAATACAGGTTGCAGCCTGGGAGATTGATGGTTGGTGTCTTCATCTAGGGTTGGAGCCCTACATATATTGTACTTGATTTATTGTAAAGAAGAAATTAATAAAAACATTTATTCTTACTGTTCATTTTGTGTTCTAAATATAAGTGATCTAACTGGCAAAAATAAAAATTGAAAAGAAATACTGATTCACCCCCCTCTCAGTATTTCCAACAACACATGCATCAGGCGTAACCAAGAGTCAATCATTCATTTGGTCATATCTTTTGATCTAGAAACCGGTTTTGGGAGTGCGATATACCGTTGGAAAGCTCTTTCCGAGCTGCTTCTGATGAACAAGTTTAGGACATGATTTTCACTAAATCTTCTGTGAAAAACATTTGTGAAAACTAGACATAGTAAGAGTCCAATTTGATCGCTGGTGACAGGCTGCAAAGACTGGAACTAACACTTTCTTCCCATTTACAGCTGTAATGATGTCCCCAAGACAAGCCAAACATAAGAATCTCATTTTGTTGTTTTCAGTCCAGCTTTTCCATCTGGTCCATTTACAGGACCATCAAGCACCAGAACTCTAGTGACACTCAGTTTCTCAACGGACTCATCCAGTGAAAATTTAGTGCCCAAAATGGGTCAAGTAATTTTCCAAAAATTTACTAACTGATCAACAATGACACTTACAGATCTACTGGAATTCAAAAGCCCACACCAGGTAATGCTCCTGATGGAGAGTACATATAAGTGTCTATGCCAATCAAATTTCCTGAACTATCAAGAAGAGGACCTCCAATGGTCCTTTACCATCTGTCTGGATCACATTGTGTATTGGATGGCCAATTGCAGCTGAAATTATCTACCTGGAAAGCCCACTAATGATAGCAGTCATCAAGGTGTGATCCAAACCAAATGGATTCCCAATTGCATACACTTTTTGTCCTATAAAAAGATTTGCAGAAATTTCAACTGCCATGGATATCAATTTATCTTTTGGCGCATTCATCCATAGCACTGCAACGTCGTTATCTTGATCATGTCCAACTACCTCTGTGTCATGTGTTGACTAAACACCAATAGTTACTCTCAAATATAACAAGAAATCCTTGTCTTGATATGCTTTAGAAATATCTAAAACTGTCTATAATAGTGCTCACTTACCACTTGTATATTTCATGAATCAGTTTGGAAAAGGGTCTCATTAGTAAGATCCAAGATAAGCAGGTGGGGGAGATTTAATTATGACTGTAAGTTTATTTCAAAATAACACATGAAAATGCACCAAAATGAATTTCTAGACTCTTTATAAGTTATAACTACTCATCTGAGCAGCATGCCTCAAAAATTCTTATGCAATTTGAGTTATTGCGTCAAAAGGCTGATTGCCAACATCATCTCTACTTTAAGTAGATATTGTTGGATGAAAGAGAAGTTTGCTAGCATTGATGCTTAAGTAATAGGGTTGGTTCCTCCAGCCGACATAGAAGGAATTTTGGCACTACGAAGTTTGGTTACTACTTGGGATATTTACAAAGTGTTGTTGCAGGGACATGAAAGTCATCATCTGGTTGAACACTTTTGTACTCTCCTTGATTGTAAGTTAGATATCCTACAAACCATCTAATATGGTTAGCCTCCTTTTAGGTAAGGACGGGCTTCCTTGACCCTCTATAATGATGTTTACAATTTGGGGACTGTTGTAGCTCTTGGAACAATATCTTGGTTTGGTAACTGATGTGGATCTCATGTTTGAGTTTATGGATAGGCCCAAGATTAGAAGATCATAATATGATTTGGGCAAGATATCACCACCTCCTTTGTTTTGGTACTGTAGCAATGAAGATCACTTTGACATTCCTTTTCGAAATTTGTCCTCCAAACAACTCCTAAGGCCTCCTCAAGCTGCCCGTCAAAGTGATCCACACAATATTCATCACTTTGACCCAATACTTGACAAACTCTCACTCCAAGTTTGCTGCCCAATCACTGTGGCAACTATCACTTGTTTAGGGCATATAACCATGAGATTTGTCCCCTCCTCATTGACTTCCACATGCTACCCTATCACGATTTAAAATTGATCCACAAGTTAGGATCCAACATCTACAAGAATGCACTGAAATACATACCTTAAGTTCACTGTTTTGAGGTCTCCTTCATTGCTACAATCTAGGTCTGGTTAGGGAATCACACAGTCCATTCTTCTAGCCTTCAATTCTGCCTAGAATTTCTCTAGATGAAAGTGGCTGCCCTTTGGAAGTACCCTCCTCCTCAATGCTATTTTCTTGGGCATGAGTACATTCCTTTGGATTCACAAGATGCAAGTATTTTTACAAAGCCCCTAGCAAATGCAAAGTTTAAGATGCCGAGGGAGAGACTAGGTTTGGTGGAGAACACTTTCCTTGCAAAGAAAGCATTTATAGTTTTTATCTATTACTCAATTAACTCTATAACACTGATGGCATATCAATAAGACTGATTTATACCATGTAATGATATGCTCCAACAGATCCATCTTCCTAGTTTCCTATGTGCAACAAAGAGAGAGAAAAGTGATGGCTGGACACTAATTTGTCGTGGAAGGAAAGTGGCAACGATGCAGAGAGAGAAAGTGACGGCACATGCATGCTTCCAATTTGCATATACCAGACTCATCCTTGTCCCAAATTTAGAACTATTGTTCATATTTAGCATTCCAAATAGCTAGAGTTTGCTTTTACCAATTGTAGCATGTAATATCCCCAAATAGGGATAATAGAAAAATAACAATATTTCCAAAACTTGGGCACATAAAAATATGAAAATTTATTGGTATATAAAAAATTCTACACTAAACCCAGATTTATATTCAAATCACTGATCTGATTTTTCTACTAAAAGAAGTAAATTTCTAAGTATTTATGAACTTAGAAAAAGTACAACAAATCCCTTTATTTCTTCCCAGAAATTCCATAAATGAAATGCAATGACTTTCTTTTAATTTTTCTGAGTTAAAACAGAATTAAGTATGTACATTTAAACACAAAGTACCTCAGGCACTATTTTTTAAACCCTAGTCATCCTCTTGAATGTTCAAATTATTAGAGTTGTCATTTGTGTGAATACAATTTTTTCGGTTTCTTATGATTAATCATTTACCTATAAATCTAACAAATCTGTATATGCCCATTACTTCAATAGTTTTGACAGTAGTAGATGGTATTGGTTGCATATTGTTTAGTTTTCATTTATCATTCGTCTCATTTGATTGTATGTATTTTGTAGGTTATTGGCCATGTTTTTCTTGTAATAATGTTTTTGGACATTTTTTCCAGCTAGTGCACTTTTTGGAGGTTTCTCTGACACAAGAACCAACTTAGAGGCACCAAAAGTTTAAGCATTTTGGGTAGCAGTTTCAGAAAAGGAGAATAAAAATTTTTCCAATGTTTCTGTGAAGAATAATGTTACAAATATTGGTGATGCTGCCAAGGTAGTTGTCAACAAGAAGAAGAAAAAGAAGATTTATATGATGCTTATAAGGTTCAAGAGAAGGAGGAAGATGTGAACCTTCCAGAACCATCCAAAGTAGTAACTGATGTTGTCAAGGGTAAGACTTCCTCAAAAGAGCTTGAGAAGCAAGTCCTGAAAGAAGTGGATGACTGGGAAGATGCAGTTGAGCTTTCAACTCCTATGAGTCAAGTAACTATTTTAGTTACTAAATGTTCAGGGGATAGAAAGTACTTGAGTGAGTTTTTTTGAAAATCAAGGATCAGTGTAAAGATCTACCAAATCATTTTGAAATTTGTCCGGACACTATTGAATTACTTGGAAATTCCCAAGCACTTGCAAGTCATGTAGGAGAGGCTGATGCATTAGCAAGCACTGCAAGAGGTCTTGAAAGGCAACCGAGTGGGAATTATCTACTTGAACGTTGTGGGAGAAATATGGCCAGTTTGGATGATGATAGATGGGCCAAGTCGGTGGATGCTTTTGTTGCTGGCTGTGATATGCAGATGGATGTGGGTCTAAGTGGTTCCTCTTCTATGTTTCAACTTGGCTAAAGTTATAATATTGGCTTTGCAAGAAATACTTGTGCAACACAAATGAGTATGAATGGCATCCTTCCTGGAGGGCCTTATGTCCAAGCACCATTTCCACAAGTTGGACAAGTGAGAAATAATTTTGTTGTTGATAGGTGGCAGTGTGCTTCTGGTTCGCAGAAGGGTTTGATTCCTCCTCCACGGCCTTCTTTGCCCACAATTCATAAATCAGAGAACCGATATGAAGTGGGCAAGGTTTCTGATGAGGATCAGTTGAAAAATGACAAATTAAATCCATCCTTAATAAATTAACGCCCCAAAAATTTGAATTTTTTTTTTGAACAGGTCAAAGAAGTGAACATTGACTCTGCATCATGTCTTCATGGTATAATATCTCAAATATTTGACAAAGCCTTGATGGAGTCGACTTTTTGTGAAATGTATGCAAAATTATGTTTTCAGCTTGCTGCAGGATTACCGGAATTTTATGAAGATAATGAGAAGGTTGTTTTCAAGTGAGTTCTTTTGAACAAATGCCAGGAATAATTTGAAAAATATGAAAGAGAAGAGGCAGAGGCTAAGAAAGAAGAAGAGGATGGTGAAAAAAATCCTTTCAGTAGAAGAAATACGGGAGAAGAAGGCTGCAACACAACAATGAATGCTAGGAAATATAAGGAAATATAAGGTTTATTAGTGAGCTTTATAAAGAAAGTATGTTGACTGAAAAAATTATGCATGCATTCATCATGAAATTAATTGGTGAATTTCAACATGCAAAGGATGAAAATCTTGAAGCTTTGTGCAAACTGATGAGCACTATTGGTCATATGATTGACCATTCAAAGGCCAAGGAACATATTGATGCTTACTTGGATAGGATGACAAAAATGTCCAATACCCAAGGGCTTCCCTCTAGGTTGAGGTTCATGTTGAAGGATCTGATTGATCTGAGGAGGAATGGATGGAAACAAAGGTGGAAGGTTGAGGGCCACAAGAAAATAGAGGAAGTGCATCGGGATGCTATGCAAGAACTACATAGACAGGGAGGCCGCTCTCGAGGTACCAATATGGGACATGTAGGTCGCATACTTGTGACACCACTTGATCATGGTGTGAGAGGACCTACGATGCCACCTTACATGGCATGTGCACAAATGGGTTCACTTCCACATATGGGTGGGATTAAAGGGCCACAACCCCACATGGGACCACGTGATTGTGGATTCACTAGTCAAGATGCTCAGATTGTGGATTGGGCTCAATTTGAAAATTGGTCTATGCTAAGCCCTTCAACACACATATTTTCTGATGATGGCCACTTGAATCTTGGTCCTAAGGGAGGTCTTGGAAAGGGAATAGCAGGGAGGGCTCAATCTCTGCCATATGCCAAGAGTGCTCTAGCAAATATTCCACCATTCACATCTTTGAGTGATAGACGAAGAGGTGTATGTATGATTTCAGGTTGCAGTTCTGACCAGATGCCAGTTGGTATGAGATGAAATTTTGACAAGGACTTATGTTGCAAAAAAAAATTTATTTGCAAAATCATGTGTCCAGGAAATAAATGTTTTGGATAATGACAGAAGAGAGTTTAAGAATTCATACTCATTAGGTGACAGAGGTGGGAAGATTGCAAATGTTGAATTTCAACAAGTGACAAGGTTGTGTAAATCATGGAAAAAACAAAGTGGTTGAAATAAGGGTCAAACCATGCTGCCAATAGGAAAATAAAACTGTGCGAAGAAGGGGTGGGCAACATTTTGATTGGCAGAAAAGGATCTACCAACATCACCTCGAAGAAGCATGTAGTTTCGAGAGTAGTTTGCTAGGAGAGGTGGGAAGGTATGGTCGAAAGTTGTTGGTGGAAGAACTATGGCCTGCACGCAAACCCGCACTCAAAAAAAACAAAACCGCAAGAAGCATAAGGTGGCAACTCACTAAGAAGGAAGCAACACGTGCTAGACTAGTCGACACCACTCAGCCGTTGAGAAATCACGAGGGAAAAGACATGTAAATGACCGATAGAAGGGCAGTTGTCAACATAATTAGTTTGTGGATGGAGGAGTGCTATCAGAGCCAGCTAGACCTGTGTTAGTGCAGGTTTAGTAGCCACCACACATGCGATCGAGTAGCCTAGTTGAAGTCACATTAATGTGTCGTCAGGCACAATATGACCGAGAATTGGAGCAACTGCAGTTGATAGGATGGGATGTGCATAGATCGTAGTCATAGGTAATCTGTGGACTGTCGAGTCGGGTGCAGGAGCCCGTGTCAAACTTCTTGCGCCTACATCCAAAATAGTCTTGCCTTCAAAATGGTGAACATTCTCAAGTATAGTTTTTTAATAAGCATACATCCTCACGTGTCACATTTGGGAAAAGAGTTGTAGGGAATCTCCACAGTTCTCTTACTACCCATGTCTTTCCTTGTACCAAATCACTAACATTTGTGCATATCCTTTACTAAATAGCTAATCTTTTCTCTCTTCAACATTCATAATTATAATGAACAATTTCTTCAAGATGGTGTTTAGCATCGAACTTTGCTTCATGAGAAGGTGTCTCATCTCGAGGAGCAATTTTCTCATCAATAGACCATTTTGAGGGAATTTATAAAGAGGATGATAGAATAAATTTAAGAGCGATAGTTAAAGATGACTTCATATTTCCTCAATTTTGTAGGTGAGGTGGGTAATGAGGTATTTATGGATCAAATATCAAGGGAATAATTACAAACAATTTTGCATTGTTTCCAAAAGTATAAGAACCCTCAGCCACTTCGCAGGACAATATAATTCTTCTAGGGGTTCTATGACTTCCTTCAAACAAAGCAACTAAGAATTGTTGACAAATTAAAATACACATGCAGGATTTGGGAGCTTTCAATTCAACATTTCAGCCTTTAATCCCAAAAATTAGACAAGAATGAGATGATTTCAGACCCATATCACTATGTAATTGCATCTACAAAATCATTGCAAAAATTAGTGCATGTAGGGTCAAAATCCACTAAGCTGATTTTGTGTCATTAGAACAAATTGTCATCCTTCCTGGGAAACAAATCCCTTATGGAATAGGAGTAGCCCAAGAAGGAATTTATAACATCAAACCAAAAAATTACAAGCAATGTTAGTGATTTTGTCTTTCCAAGGCATATGATAGAGAAAACTGGCTTTATTTAGGGCTACTCATCCATTTGGGGTTCAATGTGCAATTGGTTAACTAGATAATGAATTGTCTTTCCTCAATATTTTTGCAATTCCAATTAATGGATCAACCTATTCTTCTATCATTCCTACAAGAGACAATGGGTAGGTATGACTAATGGCTCCTTTTCTATTTTTGACTGGAGAGTAGGTGGTCTCAATAGAGTTGTAATAGAAACAAATCAGATTCAAATTTTATAGATATAAAAGATAAAAACAAATGTCAATGTCTTTGTTTGATTGTTACTTGACTCTGCTGTGGGCATGTTACATGAAATGTGATTGGAAAAATGATGGTGAAACAATGCATATCACGTTTTGGATATGGTTCATTTGCTGTTAGAGATCGCTTAGCCACTTGAGCCATCGACTTTGGAAATGTTTCTAGTAGGAATTCCTATAGTTTTTAATGTTGTGATTATTTCACCTCATGGTTATTTTGGGCAAGGAAATTTTTTAGGAATGCCAGACATGACATCAGTGGATAGGTAAACAAATCTTTTATAATTGCAATTTCCATTTCATGATATCCTCTCTTTATTGTTTGATTGTATTTTGGATGTTTCTTTTGATTTTGTTTTGTCTTTTAACACTTGGAATTATGTTCATTTAAACAAAAACCAAATCTTGAAGATGAAATTAGTATTACACTATATTGATTGGAATCCTTATAGCTATTTTGTGTTAAAATATTTTCATGACTATCAGAAAAAGGTAACTTTCATGTTGTTATTTGAGTACATGTTGTTTATGTACTTCTAAGTTCATGCGTTAGAAAATGAAATGTTGTTGTGAATAAAACGACAAGGATTAAACATCATACTTCATATTATTTGTTTTCACAAGTTATCTACAGCTTGAGATTTTTAACATATAACTTAGCAGACATGATTTTTCCTAAGCTTTCCTTGAAATTTGAATACTAAGTTACTAAGGTGCTCTTTTCTATATATGGTGAAATTTTATTTTCTTTGTTTATACAGGTTATCTGGCCACATTATAGTGGCCATTATCGCCCCAATGAAGAAAATTTGTTCAAGTTTCTTACTTGTATGGGGAAAAATGGCTTTGACATTGCTGATGTTGAGGTATATGTCGTATAAACTATTTATAGTCTAATTTAGTTTATATTCTAGTGTTCATTGTATTTCATGTCTTACACTCTACATTGTATCTTCTTTTGTTTTCAGAAAATGAACTCAGTATTGATGGTAAGAAGCAGGAATTGAAAAGAGGGGAGCAATAACATTGGAGCAACAAATGCAAAAAGAGAGAGGAGAATTGGTTTGGTGATACTCTTAGAGCCAATATCCCACATAAGACACACATAAAGACTGATGGTCATGTCTTCCGAGTTTGTGAATTCACTTACAATTCCTTGACAACACAATGATAATGTTTTGAAGTGATGAAACATTATTTTGTGTGTAAATTGTGGTCCAACCAATATTAAGTTGGAAACCCATATTGTAATACTTTAACATTTCAAACACTGTTACCGATGAAATAGGTAACCTGACCTCAAAACGGGAACTCTAGCCCAAAAACTCTCAAAATACATGAAAAAACACCCCAAAAAAAAAAGTGTGTCTTCCAGAACGCACTTGTTTTTTTTTAAAGGTCAAATTTCAACATTTTCCAAAATTATGCTAAAAACAAAATTGTTTGTTGAAAAAAGGATTGAAAAAACACCCCCAAAAAAAAGTGTGTCTTCCAGAACGCACTTCGTTTTTTTTAAAGGTCAAATTTCAACATTTTATAAAATTATGGTAAAAACAAAATTGTTTCTTGAAAAAATGATTGAAAAAACACCCTCAAAACAAAACAAGTTGATGCTGGAATAACAAAAAAATAAAATTGTGTCATACTTTTGGCATTTTTAAAAATAGAAATAACATTTTTTAATTTATAAAATTCAAACATTAAAAATAAACCTAAAATTTAAGAAAAAAAATAAATTTAAAAAATAAAAACATTTAAAAGCTTAAAATTTAAAAATATATGAAGATAAAAAAAATTAAAAAAAAAACAAAATAAAAATTTTAATTCAAACATTAAAAAAAAACCTAAAATTTAAGGAAAAAAAAAATAAAACAATAAACAAAAAAAATTTAAGATTGAAATTAAAAAAAATATAGAAATTAAAAAATAAAAATAAAAGCAAAAAAAAAAATATTAAATTAAAAAAAAAAAGAAAAAAAAAGAAAAGAAAAAAAGTTAAAAAAAGAAGGAAATTATAAAAAATAAAATATAGAAATTAAATTTAAAAAAGAAAAAGAAAATGCTTATTAAATTTTTAAAAAATAAAATAATTTAAAACAAAAAATTAAATTTAAGGAAATATATTAAATTTTAATAAATTTAAAAATTTAAAATAAAAATATTTAAAAAAAAACATTATTTAAATTAAAAGTAAAAAAATGAAAAATTAATTAAAAATAAAAAATAAAAATAAAATACAATGAAAATATTAAATTTAAAACAATATATATTAGAAAAACAAATAAACTATAGAAAATAAATTAAATTTAAATTACAAAAAATAAAATATATATATGAACTTAAATTAAAATATGTATATATATCAAATTTTATTAAATTAAAAAAAAATAAAAAATATTAAAATAACAAATTAAATTTAAAAACAAAAATATTAAATTTTAATAAATAAACAAATAAATTTTGAAAGAAAAAATAAATTTTAAATATAAAAGAAAAAAAAAATCATTGTTAAAATAAAAACTTTAAAAATCAATTAAAAATGGAAAATTGAAAAAACTATAAAAATATAAAATAATATAAAATAAAAAACAAATTAAAAAACAAATTAATTTAAAAAAATTAAGTTTAATTAAAAAAAAAAAATCTAATTTTAAATACAGAATTTTAATTGAAATATAAAAATATAAAAATATTATATTATTAACAAAAAAATAAAATAAAAACGTAAAACATTTAAAAAACAATATTAAATTCAAATAAATTTAAAAAAAAATACAAAATTTATTAAATTCTATAAAATAATAAAGAAAATTTATGAAATTAAAAAAAAAAAAAATCAATTAAATAAAAAAAGAAAAAAGCAAACTTTAATAAAAATTACTACCAAAATAAATTTAAAAAAAAAATTAAAACAAAAAAAAATAAAAAAATTTACAAAAAATAAAAACAAAATTAAAAAAAAAAAAATAAAACAAATTATATTTTATATAAAAAAATTAAATTAAAAAAAGAATTAAATTTTTTGAAAAAAAAATTTAAAAAAATCAATTTAAAAAAAAAAATTAAAAAAAAAATAAACCAATTTAAAAAAAAAACATTAAAAAAAAAAAAAAAATTGGAGGCGGCGATGGTGGTGCGCAGCCCCCCGCCCGCCCACGGGCCGGCCACCGCCGCCGCCCGGGCGGGGAGGGCCGGGTGGCGCCGCCCCCACCACCACCGCCGCCGCCCCACCACCACCGCCGCCTCCAATTTTTTTTTTAAATGGTTTTTTTTTTAATTTTTTTATTTTTTTTTTTTTAAATTGATTTTTTTTATTTTGATTTTTTTAAATTTTTTTTTTTTATTTCAATTTTTTTTTTTTTTTTAAATTTAATTTTTTTATTTAAAATATAATTTGTTTTGTTTTTATTTTGTTTTTATTTTTTTTAAATTTTATTATTTTAGTTTTTGTTGTTTTTTTTTTTTAATATATATGTATATTTTTTATTTGATTTGATTTTAATTTTTTTTTTTTAATTTTTAATATTTTTATCTTAATTTGATTTCTTTTAAATTTTTTTTAATTTCAAAAAATTTAAATTTTTTTTTATTCAATTTTTTTATCTTAAATTCAATTTGTTAATTTTTTTTTAATTTTCTTTTATTTTTATATTTAATATTATAGATTACTTTTTTTTAAAAATTTATTTATTAAACTTTTTAAATTTTAATTTAATTTAATTGTTTTTTTTTTAATTTTTTTAGTTTATTTAGTTTTTCATTTTTAAAATCTATAAATTGTTTCATTAAAAAAAAAAGCACTAAATTTATGTGTATTTGTTTTTTAATTATTTGCATGTGTTTTTTTTCATTTTTTTTTGTTTTTTAATGATAGTTTTTTATTTTAATTTTCTTTTTTTCTTTTTTTCTTTTTCAATTTTAAATTTTTTTTTTTTTTAATTTGGTTTTTTTTTGTTAATTTTAAAATTTGTATTTTTTTTCTTATTATTATTATTTTTTTTAATTTAAATTTTTAAATTTAATTTTTTTTTAAAATTTTTTTTTTAAATCTAAATTTTAATTTTGTAATTTTAATTATTTTAATTTTTTTTTTTTTTAATTTTTAATATGGTTTTTTTTAATAAGTTAAAAAAAAATGTTTTTTATGTTTTTTTTTTAATTTTTTTGGTCAATTTTTGTTTTTTTTCTTTAAATTATGTGTTTTTTTTTTCAAATTTTTTCATTTCCTTTGATATAATTTTCAAATATTTTTGTGTTTATTTATTTATTTTTGTTTAAATTTTTTATTTTTACGAGCTATTTTTGTTTTTTTTACATTTTTATTGGGTTTTTTTTATTGTTTTTATATATTTTTTTTATCTAAGTTTTGTGTTTTATTACCAACATGAAAATCACCACTCTAAAAAAAAAAGGTTGATGCAGCATCAATACGTTTCAAAATTAGCATGAAAATCACAGCGCTAAAAAAAAAAGGTTGATGCAGCATCAATACATTTCAAAATTAGCATGAAAATCACCGCTCTTAAAAGAAAAAGTTGATGCAGCATCAATATGTTTCAAAATTAGCATGAAAATCACCACTCTAAAAAAAAAAATTTGATGTTGAGTTGATGCTGCATCAATACATTTCAAAATTAACATGAAATTCACTAACATTTTAAAACAAATATTCATACTTCATAAATAAAAATATTAGAGTGTCAAAAATGTGCACCAAAAAAAAAAATGGTGATTCTGCATCACCACTTTTCAAAATCGGGTGCTTTTTATGCTACCAAGAAAAAGTAGGTAACATTGCGGTTACCTATTTCATCGGTAACATTGTTTTCATATAATATAATTTATGTGGTTGAAATTATTTATAGTTGCATTTGATTTTGCTTAGTATTCTAATTAACATATGCAACTTTGTGTTTTCATATTAGGTGAACATGCACATTGTATGCGATTTTTTAAATCATACAAATTAGTTTATGTTGATTAATAATAAACACAAAATCAATTTGAAACTATTAAATTAGTAGTTTATATTGATTAATGATGAACACAAATAAAATGAATATACGACTAAATTAGTAATTTATAATGATTATTAAAGAAAGTGAATGAAATGAATATAAACTACTAAATTAGTCGTATATGTAATGAATATGAAACTACCAAAAAAAGATAAATGACTACTCCAAATGATAAATTTGTGATTACAAATGACGACTAAATTTTGCATATATATGACTATTAGTAGCTAATTTACAGTATCTTATAACATGACCAAAATTTAGTCATATTTATTCGGTCATTAATTGGTTTTAAACTATGACTAAAACTTGCATATATATGACTATTAGTGGCTAATTTACAGTATCTTATAACACGACCAACATTTTGGTCATATTTCTTTGGTCATTAATTGGTTTTTTTAGGTGATCATATAGTAATATATTTTGTTGTATATTTGGTCATTAATTGTGACAATTAATGACCAAATCAAAGATTAAATCAATGACTAAATCAATGACCAAATTAATGACCAAATCAGTGACTAAATTAATGATCAAACCAATGACTAAATTAACGACCAAATCACTGACTAAATTAATGACCAAATATACTATTAGACAACAAAATTGAGATAACCAATTAATGACTAAGCTAAAAACGACTAAAATTCGGTCGCGTTATAAGATACTGTAAATTAGCTACTATTAGTCACCGACTGAAAAATAGTCGTTTATATGCAAATTTTAGTCATTTTTTTAGTAATTAATTAGCCATTTTCTACTAGTGTATGTTCAACTTCTCTTTTGTCTTCTCCAATTCAATCTAGCAGTCACTCTACACCCTTGGCTTCACCAACATATCAAGAGGTTTCTTCCACAAGAAAACCTAAAAAAATAGTTCCTAGGGTAGAGGTGACACAAATATATGTTAGAGTTAAAAGGCTTGTGTTTTCTCTAGATATTGTTGAAAGGGCCAAGCCTACATCAGGTGAACAAGGATCATCATCACATCACGAGGCACCATTGCAGGATGAGGAACCATTCCATCATGACACTGATATGGTAGATTTGGAGGTGAATGAGAAGAAAATAACATCAGAGTAGATCATCATGGAGAAGGAGGCTGAAATTAGAGAGCTCAAGGGAAATTTTTTAAAGGCTAAATTCTTGGTTTCATTCTTGCAGCAGGAGAACATGAAACTAAAGGTAAATCAACTACTCTTAAACAAGAATAAAATTGATTTAAGCAAGGATGATGAAAAAGGTAAGGTAGTGGTTGAGATTGATGATTCAGAGGACCAAGAATAGCACGTTATAACAAAGAGACCAAGGAAAAGAGGCCTCAAGAGGGCACTTGAGCAACAGAAAGAAGCATCCCCACCAAAAACTCAAATGACAATTGATGAACTCATCTTGGAAGAAATTGAAAACGACAAGGTGGGATGCCTTGATAGAGTGAATTTCAACATGGAAATTCTTCTTAAGAAGGTAAACAAAAACCTACAAAGACACATGGCAATGCATTAGTACACAAGAAACCCGGTCACCCAAGTAAGAATCAAGCAGTTAAAGAAGAAGCTCAAGGAAACCCTATTGAGGAAAAAAGAGAAGGATAAGTTGGATTTTATTGTTGAAGCCTCTCTCATAGAATGACATATCATCACATGCCTTCATGGGACAATTTTGGAGACATTTTGAAGAAATTTTGATTTTTTTTGTTTTTTGTGACTTTTGGCTAATTTGGAATTTACAGTACAACCAAAAGCGTAGCGCCTTGGCACTACACTTTTTCCTCAACCATCAAAATGCCAAAAGCTATATATCTATGGATATATAATCACTTCTACATGTCATTTTTCCACCTGGGGTTCCTTGTCAGCAAACTGGTTGACAATAAATGCCCAAAAAGAGGTCAAAAACACACTTTCTACCATTGTTTTGGACTAGGTGCTGCGCTTTTGGGAGTACCTGTGGGAAAATGCATTTTTCTTCCTCATGGAGTGTCCATTTTTCTTTCTTGAGGTGTATAATGACAACCAGACATCCTTAAATTTCCATAACATATTTCAGAACTGGATTTGGAGCATGGGAAGGCCTTCAAAAGTTTCTCACAATCAGGGCACTGCGCTTTAGCAGAGATGCGCTGCACTTTTCCCTGTTTGTGCAAATTTCGAGTTTTTTCTCAGTAAATCTTGGTCTGATGATGTATATTCTTTCCTTTCATGTTGCGTTGATGTAATATGATGTAAAGGAGATTTTCATGGTCACTTTTATGTAATTTTGGACCTCATTAATGAGGAGCAGGTCAATCAAACTCTAAATGTAGGTTTTTCTTTAACCTCCCTACTCTTTAGGGTTTTGTTGAGAGATTATTGTGAGTTGTTACTACACTGAGGGATTTGACCCCTGAGAGAGGGGAAGTTGTTTTGAGTCTATATGTATGGATTTTTCAGTCATTTTTATGGTTGGACATCATAGGGTGGAAATCTTGTAGCTTGTACTTCATCGCTTTTTACAGGAAATCAAAGGACAATTGCAGCTATTATTCAGGAAATCTCGTGTTGTGAGTTTGTGATAATTTGATCTCTCTATTATAGTTTTATATGAATGATATACTTGTCTCCTTACCATATCTTTGATCTTCAATGATTTTCCTAAGAGGTTATAAGCATAATTCTTTTATTAAAGCTCTATTTTGTTAGGAATCTCATTTTGTGTTATATCTTCTTGATTGATGAATTCATGGTGTGCATGATCATTAAGGTATTCTTGCTCTTTCAAACCCTACACTACACTGACCAATCCTTAAGCCATCAAAAAATCATAGCTATCTTGCTCCTCTATATCTCTTGCAGCTAAAACCTTTTTTTGACATAGTTCCCTAATTTTCACTCCTGATCTAGCAGAAAAACCCTAAATCTTTCAAAACCCTAGAGCTGAGCTATCTAACATAAAATCCATTCTTCCTCGAGTCAAACCCTTTGGATGTGATTTTCATAGAGAGAGCCCTCTCTGGTTTGTTAGGGATAACTACCAAACTAAAATCTTGGTTTGAGGTTACCTCTGTCGATATCCTTTCAGCCTTGGGACATTGTGGAGGCTAACATAACTCTCCTCATATTCAAAGGGAAATTGAATGAGAAACCTAGGACCTGAAAAACAAGACACTTATAGACTCTGGAAATTTATTGGTAATTGAAAACCATACTGGGAAAATTTATAATAGAACTAAAAACCCCAACATGAAATCCTCTTATGCATTGATAAAATGCAGGGACACAAAATGAAGCTTATTGACATAGTTTTAATCCTAGCTAAGAATTTAGATGACCTTGAGTTCTCCACATTTGATGAGTAGGGTAATATACCTAACTCTAAAGCCCAAAATGTTTTAGGCTACACTAACTTTTTTAGTTTTGTTATCCAATTTAGGCAATTTATATGGACAAAAGTTCCATTTCTATGTTATTGGTCTGGTTTCCCTAATGGAAGACTAGTGGGCATAAAATATGATGTATGCTTTTTATTGTTCAAGTAATATAATTAATACTTAATTTACAAAAAAAGAAAAAAATAGGTGTTATATAAATATGTAGTCTAACTTATAGACGAAATAACCTTTTTCAATATTATTTTATTTGATTTAAAATACATTTTTGAATGCATAAATGGATTCAAAACCCTGGAAAACCCCTGGGGCACTTGAATTATGCAGATTAAATAATTTAAACTCATGTTTTTAAAAATCGCTCTCGGATTTTGATTAAAATTAACGAGAAAAAAGTGTCGTGAAAAAGGGCATTTCATGTATAAGTTATATTATGCCCTATATAAATATGAAGCAAGAATGTCTACCGAAACTCTCAAATTTGTGGATCTTCCTCCATTGATGAGTAGTACCACCCACAAAAACCTAAAAACTATATATCCATAAACTCTTCAATTTTGTAGTTTTAAGCAAGTATTCCCTAAACCCTCAACTTAAGGGCTCATTGTACCTAATTTTAAAAGTAGAGATAAAAACTAGCACAACCACATTAATAAATGTGGTTTATAAACAACGATAGGCACATAAGAAGCACATATATGAATTATGAATAATATTAAGAATTAATGTTATTATCAATAATATTAATATAATAAATATAATAACCACATTAATACTTAAATAATATTATACTATTACTATTCCCCGGATTCGGGTGACAGAACTGACAATAATGACAATAATTTCTCACACACCCCAGAGGACGGTGATCTTCTGCATAGAGCCTCACCTGTTGCAAATCCTCAAACCGTTAGCCATTCGCACGAGACAAACAGAATAATGTATGATGATGAGATGTTGGGAACAACATTACCCTGTCTAGGGTACCCTTTCGCATCTATCACCATAAATGATTATCATGATTGATCCATATAACTACCATCCCCCTTCCCTCGAGCCTGCTCAGACGATCGGTCATGGCACATAGCTGTGTGCGAGGCATATTCATTGCCATCCTCCTCACATGTGTCCAAGCCCATTTAAAAGGATGAGCTCTCAACCTTGAGAAACCCACAGTATTTTCCCCATGCCTTTAATTTTTTTAACTCTGCTTTGGCACTTCCCCGATTCCAGAAGGCTGCGCAACCCTATTCTCAGCGTTATGCTGCGCAGTCCCCTCTGGGCTGTGACATCCCAATCTGAACACCTCTTCCCCAGCCCTTCCGACCCCCTGATCCTTATCATTGTTTGTCCCCCTGCTGCGTATCCCTCCCTTGATATCTCCCCACTACCTCATTGTGCAATGGCCCCCAGATTACGCTAGAGAACCATCCGAGGTGGACAGAGAGGGGCTCTCCCTAACCGTTATCACCGTGGCGAGGACAATGGACTAGAGTCGATGGAAGGATCCTCCTCTGGCATTTTTGCGCGACAAAGCCCCGACCCCGAGCAGGAGGAATATGCCCCTATGCAAGCTGCATAGAGAGGTAGGTGCGGCCTGCGGAAGTCCACCATAGCGCACCATACGCACCCAAAACGCTGCAAGACTAACCCGCTGCCAGTTCAAGAGAAGGAAGACGATGAATCAGATGTTTGGGTGATTGATTCCGATGGTAATTAGATGCGTGCCCCTGATAGAGCAGATCCATAGTCCCCCATCCTTTGCGCACTAGACCACAAACCCAGGCGTTCAGTGGCAGATTCAGAGGAAGCGGCTGTGCAGACACCTGCTTTCCCCATTGAGGAGGAGGTCCCCAAAAACGATGATGAAGATAAAGATTGAGGCCTGCGCAACTGCACAACTCTTCCATGTTTTTTTTCAAGCATGCCACCTTGGGTTTTTTTTTTCTTCTGCATATTTTGTGCTACTTAGACACATCAGCGCTACTACGCATATTGTAATTTTTTGTCTTAAGTTTTTTCGGGCTGGTTTCCACCTATGAGGCAGCCCGAAACCGAGTAACTAAGGTTGGGATTATTTAAGTGCAACTTGACAACCTCGCCTGTAGCATATGTAACATTTCATTTCTCAAATTAATAGAATAACCTAACTTACCAGAAAAAAAATATTATACTATTACTATTATAATAATTGATATTATATTATTACTATAATAATAATAATAATAAGATTTTTAAAAATAATAATAAATAATAATAATAATAACAACAATTATATTAATAATCTTTAATAAATAATGATGAACTAATTATGAAATAAACATTTACAAAAATGAAACAACAATTTAAAATGAAAACTATGTTTATACACGGAAATTATGATCTCTTACATTAATAAACCCAAGGCATTAATACAAAAAAACAAGGGGAAAGTTTTAAACAAATTTTGATACAGAATTCAACTTCAAACATTCCAACATAACATAGTTATTAAATTCTAGCCTCTTTCAAAACATAGCCAGACCGATGACAAAATCAACACCAATTCAATTCAACAAGATAATGATCATGATGATTCATGATTTCCAACCAATCCCTTCTCGTTTTCCTTCCAGATTCTCTCTGGTGTAAATGATACAAGTATTCCACATCTGATTTCATTTCATGAAGGACACAAATATGTTCATCGACAAAAATAAGATGGAACCCATGTTTTCTATCAAGCCTATTCTTAATATACAAAATAAAAATTACTACTCTAATAGATTTTATTGTTGAAATGTAATAGATACCATCATTGTTCTCCATACCTGCATTTGAATGACATAAAGATACAATTAAAATTAGCATATATATATATATATATATATATATATATATATATATATATATATGGGCGGATATGTGAAGATGGGTTACACTTTTGTGAGAATCGGGGGCGGGAATTTTTTTCGGCAATAGTTCGGCCGAACTCGTGCTTCCGTTTATATTGACGGCACACCGACGGCGTGGGAAAACAGAATTTTTGCTGGAGATGGGAAAACTGACAACAGAATTTCGCCCGAACTTTTACTCTTAAAATAGTTTGGCCGAACTAGTTCCTATAAATATATTGCCCGCGAAGTTTATTTGTTTACCGCATTTTTCTGTGCTCGTCTGTTCGCGTGTTTTTCTGTGTGTTGTTGCTGGTCTGTTCACGCTTTTCTCTGCTGCTGCTTCCGTCCACGTTATTGGTCTGCAACAACTTCAAGCGACTTCAAGCGCAAATTACTAGGTATTTGTCCTGCTCCTCCTCTGTTTTTCACAAGGGAAAAATTCGGAATTCTATGTTAATGTCTTCTATAATGCCGAACTGTTCTTAGCTTACCTCCCCGATGTTAATGTCTTCTGTAATGCCGAATTGTTTTTTTTAGCAATGGAAATCATCGATATTCATTTACCTGTGTTTGATTACGTTGATAAGATGATATTCTGAACTGTTGTTTTTAGCAATGGAAATGATCGATATTCCGTAAAGAAAAATGTAGAATTTTATTTATATAAGTTTAAAATATATATATATATATATATATGTCCTATGAAGGGTTGGTTGCTAGGATAAATAGACGGGAAACTAGAGGAAGAGCTCCCGCTGCTCCACAGTAGTCATTCTCCTGCCTGTAGTATCTCTTATCATTCCAGAAAAGTGGCTCTCCATCTGTTTGTATTGCTATTTTAATCTCCTTGGCCCTTTTTTTTCTGTTTAGATCCATGCTTGCACGTATTCTTGCCTCTTGCACTGCAGAACATTTAGGAAGTAGAGAGATTCAATTATAATTCATATAACTTCTAATTGTGCATCTTGATTATGAAATTAAGAAATAAACTCTGTTACGCTATATATATACATATAAACTCTATTATGATCTCTTTATATATATATATATATTCTTACAGTCGTTGATGAGGCCAAGGTCCCCATGTTCGGGAGTGACAATAGGCCCTGCAATGGAGAAGGAAAGCCCGAGACTGGTATTACTAGAAGCTCTACTCAATGTTGTCTCCTCAAAAAATGAATTGCTCAATTCGTCCTCGATTCTAAATTTCCCACTTCTTCTCTTAGGAATCTCATGGCCACTTAGTCGTGGAGAGGCCATATTATTCTTGCCCATGCTGGACATTCTTCCCATCATTGTCATCTCCTTAACTGTTTGTTTAGATGTTGTACTTCTGGTTCTGCCCATCATATAGTTACTACCCCCTTTAGTACTCGACATATTCTTTACCTCTTTACTAGCTTCAGGACTCAGTACCTGCAATATCTGTTGATCTGATGAGGACTTCTTGATTGCAAACTTCTTGATAGCAGAGGGGGGGCTGACAGCTTCCTTACCTCCTCCTTCCCTCTTATCATTCTCTTGAAGTAGACCTCATTCTCGAACTTGGAATAGCAGGGCTTCTCCATGTAAACCTCCAGCTGACCATCTTCACCCCCATAGGGAGCAGCCCATCGGGAAGAGCATTCTTCTTCAACACATCATATATCATTTCTTTAGCCTCTGTGAATCCCCTGACCATCACAACCATCAGTATCATAATGACAGATAGCCATGCTCGGCTTTCCATTTACTTAAATGCAAGGTAAGGCCCAGGAAGAATGAGATGAGCAGTTTGTTATCATGGCATGAAGTTACAATAAAACTTTGAAATTTAAAAATTTGAGTTTTCCTTTTCTTTAACATGAAAAATATAATTGTATTCTTTCGACATTTTCCTTTTAAGGTTTAGCTCCATGTTAATACCCTTTTAAATAGAAAGACATCAATTTCAAAATTATATTGCTTGAGATCTTATATCAATTTCAAAATAATATTGCTTAAGATATGATATCAATTTGAAGATATCCATTTTCAATATCTAGCAGTTTTAAAGGAAATTTAACATTCATTTTTGAAATATATAGAAGAGGGAATAAATATTAAGAATCAAGTCCAATCTCGATAGTCAAATCCTTTCAAAAAGTAGAAAATTGATTTTAAAAGTACCAAGCACATGGGACAGGCAAAGATTTAATAGATACCATAAGGTGGGTATGTGCAATACAAGCTACAAAATATGAAAAACACTTCCTTTTAATCTCTCCAAGCTATAACCCATTAGAAATAAAATTAGAGACATAAATGGCTATAATTTTCTGTGGATATCTTATTTCCCATTAAATCAAAATGAAGACAAAAGGTTTCATAAGCAATCTCTTGAGATATAGAATCCACATCTTTGAAAAAAATGTCAAAATTTTCAACCAAATCTTTGATTAAATTGGATGTTTAATTGGGGATATGCTAGAAAAGGTATTATAAATCAAGTAGTTCTCAAAAGGAGGGTAAAAACAAATAGTATAAATCAAAAGTTTTTACCTTGATAGTGAAGGTCACCCTCACTGATTAAGTGGTCGTTTAAGTTTTAGGGACACATTTGTTATGTAATAAAGATATGGTTTAAGGAAAACAATTGGAGATATGTAGGGAACATGATGGGAAAAAACACTAAATACCCTTTTGTTTTGGGGATGGAATGTACTATTTCATTTTGAAAAAAATTAATAAAATTTATAAAGTTTGTTATTATAAGAATGTGCATTTTCAAATTTGACTATGTTATCATAATGTGATATTTTCTACCTGCCAGCTTAGTTTTGATTGAAAATGAAATGTTAAGATTATATACCATTGTCAATTAAAAAGTAAATTTTTTTTAAGCTTTTCATTATAGAAGGGTTGCATGAATATATACCCTTCTAATTGAAATTAAGGTCAACCCTTCAAATTTGATCACTGCACGGGAACCGCTCCCGAGAAATGGGAAACTCATTCCAGAGGTTCCTCTGTTCTCAAGAGCTTTGGAACTGTGTGGGAACTTACCATTTTTGGTAGGAGCTGCGACCAGAGCTCCTACCAAAAAATGAGGGCTTTAACTTTTCAGGGATTTCTTCTTTTCTGTCCTTTCTGTTTGTGAGCTCTTCTGTGGGGCTATTTCATTTTTGAGTCTTGTTTTATGTGATGTCTAAACTCTAGTTTCTTGCTTCCCTTATGTGAAATTCCTATTGCCATTAGTATGTTAGTTTCGTTTCCTTTCAATTTCGTTGCCTATTCCTTTTAGTATGTTAGTGAGTATCCAACTTTGATGTGTTAGTACCTTCTTATTCATTACGGATATTCTTGGGAGATTATAGATAGTATTACATAGCACTCTTATGTGTGCTTTATTCCTTAATACATGGGATTTATAGACCTTGTTTAAGTAATAAGGTTTAAGCTTAAGCTCTTATAGAGGTAGTTTACATAATATAAGTGTATTCCATAGGTATAAGTACATCCATAATCTTTGATGTGGTGAACATGATATCATTACACCGTTATAGATAATCTAATACGATTAACTTCTTATGGTAATACCATTATAGTTTACTCTATGTAAGTGTACACTAGTTCATTTGATTACTAGTATCATACCGAACCAGGGAAGGGCCAAAAACCATATAGAAAGGGAGTAAAACTTTGTGCCCCAATGTTATTGTAACCTGAACTAATCAACCTTAATATAACCTTAATATAACCTGAACTAATCAACCTTAATATAACCTTAATATAACCTGAACTAATCAACTTGAACTTATACCTTCTGAGTTAGCCATGTTAACCTTAATATAACCTGAACTAATTAATGTGTTATTTTGTACCATGTGTTATTGTGTACCATGTAGCTAGAAATATTAAACTAGATATAATTTTATGACAGTTATGACAAGTGTATTGTTTTTTCATCCTTGTGTTCTTTTTCATTATTAGGTTTGGAGTAGGTGACACGAGTCCCTTTATCCAAGTCTATTATAAGTGGGTTATGGTTTGCTTGACAATTATGACAAGTGTATTGTTTTTTCATCCTTATGTTCTTTTTCATTATTATGTCTTTAGGTTTGGAGTAGGTGACACAAGTCCCTTTATCCCTCTATTATAGGTGGGTTATGGTTTTCTTTGTCTCATTGTTATGGTATAGTGATTTGTGATCCAGAGCAAACTTTTTAGTAATTTCAACTTTAAAATTTTGATTTTTAACTAAGAAGTTAACATCTTTATGCTCACACATATTACCTTTGCTTTTTATTCTCTCTTACACACACACACACACACACACACATATATATATATATATATATATATATGAAGAGATGTTCCCATTTTCCTAAATTTTATTCATAGATCAAATGTCATTTAAATACAAGATTTATCATAATGTACAATGATTCATTCCATATTATTTATAAATTTTTTTATTAAAAAATAAACCCTTTAAATGATGAACCTAGTTAATGCTTCTTCTTCATGAAGAAGACTACTTGATCTTTCAATTTGAATTTGATGATGGTCCTTTGTTATCTTTCTTGACTACTTCAAATTATTGACACAATCATATGCTTCTTGTTACTCTTTTTATTCCTTCCTTATATTGTATTCTCCCCCTTAGATATTGTGTACTTTCCCACATAGATATTGCACTCAATTTTGATGGTACTTTGTTATCTTTCTTGACTACAAATTATCAATTTATTGACACAATCATATAGATATTGCACTCAATTTTGATGGTCCTTTGTTATCTTTCTTTACTTCAAATTATTGACACTTGATCATATAGATATCATATAGATATTTCACTCAATTTTGATGGTCCTTTGTTATCTTTCTTGACTACTTCAAATTATTGACACTTGATCATATAGATATTGCACTCAATTTTGATGGTCCTTTGTTATCTTTCTTGATTACTTCAAATTATTGACACAATCATATGCTTTTAACTTAATATTTTGTAGAGCCCATTTCATCCAAAACACTCAAAAAGAAGTAACTACTATGTTTCCACTTCTACTCTAGATAGAGAAAGTAACGACTCTTTTTTGCTTAACCATTAAACCAAAGACTCTTCTAAGTAGAATTATACATTGTCCACTTGTAATTTTCACAAGCCTAGTTGAATCTCTATATGTTGTCAATGTAAATTTCTCACAAGTAAATTTGTCAATGTAAATTTCTGAGCTTCTACAAGTTTTATAGGCAGAGTCTGTAAAGGGCCAGGTAGCCTCTGGATCTCATCTTTTATGGAAGGTGACATATCTAGTAAATGCCCCTACAGTCAATCTCTGGAATAGATCTAAATAGAAGTTCTTCATTTTAATATCCATAAAACACAACCACTTTAAGGTAAATTGTTTACATACACGTCATTTCTCCCACAAACTAAAGGCTTCCTCCCATTAATTTTAGATGTAAATTCTACCATAAAATTTTTAAGTCAAACTTTAAGGTAAACCATGCACATGTCATTTGCAATAAATGTCAATTTAATATCTAAATTCAGATATGTTTAGTGGTGTCATTGTTTCACTTCCGATATTATGTTGCTTACCTTGCTAATCAGTTATTAGACTACATATCTTCATATAGAACTTGCAAATTTATCATTATGGAAATGTGAACTAATTAGTTGTTAGACTACATATCTTCATATAGAACTTGAAAATAGCATGATGGAAATGTGAACTTGCAAATAGTCTGATGGAAATGTGGATCTCAAAGAAAAGTCATGATTAATTCTTCTAGAAACCAAACATATTAATGTATTAGGACATGCTCCTTTAACTTGAAAATAGTACATGGTCAAAATGTGGATCTCATGACTCTTCATGATTAATGCTTCTAGAAAACAAACATAATTTAATGTATTAGGACATAATTTAATGTATTAGGACATGCTCCTTTAGGCTTGGTGGAATTACCTTTGCTTTCATGATTAATGCTTCTAGAAACCAAACATAATTTAATGTATTAGGACATGTTCTTTTAGGCTTGGTGGAATTACTTTTGCTTTTTATTTCTCTCTTACACACACACATATATATATTAAGAGATGATCCCATTTTCTTTTTTATTCATAGATCAAATGTCATTTAAATACAAGATTTATCATAATGTACAATGATTCATTCCATATTATTCATAAATTCATAATGTACAATGATTCATTCCATATTATTCATAATTTTTTTCATTAAAAAATGAACCCTTTAAATGATGAACCTAGTTAATGCTTATTCTTCATGAAGAAGACTACTTGATCTTTCAATTTGAATTTGATGATGGTCAGGTTTGTTATCTTTCTTGACTACTTCAAATTATTGACACAATCATATGCTTCTTGTTACTATTTTTATTCCTTCCTTATATTGTATTCTCCCCCTTCGTTATTGTGTAGTCTCCCACATAGATATTGCACTCAATTTTGATGGTCCCTTGTTATCTTTCTTGACAACGTCAAATTATCAAATTATTGACAAAATCATATAGATATTGCACTCAATTTTGATCCAGTCATTTGTTATCTTTCTTTACTTCAAATTATTGACACTTGAATTAATATAGATATTGCACTCAATTTTGATGGTCCTTTGTTATCTTTCTTGACTACTTCAAATTATTGACACAATCATATGCTTTTTGTTACTCTTTCTATTCCTTCCTTATATCTATTCTCCCCCTAGATATTGTGTACTCTCCCACATAGATAAATTGCACTCAATTTCATAGGCTCTTCTTTTGAAGTCAAATATATTGTATTATCCCCCTTAGATATTGTGTACTCTCCCAAATAGATATTGCACTCAATTTTGATGGTCCTTTGTTATCTTTCTTGACTACTTCAAATTATCAAATTATTGACACAATCATATAGATATTGCACACAATTTTGATGGTCCTTTGTTATCTTTATTTACTTAAAATTAATGACACTTGATCATATAGATATCATATAGATATTGCACTCAATTTTATGGTCCTTTGTTATCTTTCTTGACTACTTCAAATTATTGACACAATCATATGCTTTTTGTTATTCTTTCTATTCCTTCCCACATAGATATTGCACTCAATTTCATAGGATCTTCTTTTGAAGTCAAATATATTGTATTCTTCCCCTTAGATATTGTGTACTCTACCACATAGATATTGCGCTCAACTTCATAGGCTCTTTTTTTGAAGTCAAATAAGTGGCAATAATTTACAAGAACTATCCCTAATTTGTTTCTCACATGTTCAAATGGTTCTCTAACAAGATAATTTACAAGAACTATTCATAATTTGTTTCTCACATATTCAAATGCTTCTCTAACAAGAGGCTTTGAAGGATCTACAACCTCCGGCTGAAGGATGAAGGGCAAGGACCTTCAAAGTACAACCAAAGGTTGAAGGATCTACAACCAAAGGTTGAAGATCATTAAACCAAAGGTTTAATAATACAACCTTGAGTGATTCCATGGGTCCTCTACACCCTTCACATGGTGAAATTGGGATAGGTCTAGTGTTTACTTCTACAAGTTCTATAGGCAGAGTCTGTAAAGGGCCAGGTAGCCTTTGGATCTCATCTTTTATGAAAGGTGACATATCTAGTAAATGCCCCTACAGTCAATCTCTAGAATGGATTTAAATACAAGTTCTTCATTTTAATATCCATAAAACACAACCGCTTTAAGGTAAACTATGTACATGTGTCATTTCTCCCACAAATTAAAGGCTTCCTCTAATATCCATAAAACACAACCACTTTAAGGTAAACTGTGTACATGTGTCATTTCTCCCACAAACTAAAGGCTTCCTCCCATTAATTTTAGATGTGAACTCTACCATAAAATTTTTAAGTCAAACTTTAAGATAAAAAATGCACATGTCATTTACCTCATGATCTTGTGTCATTTTTCTCATGCATTTGCAATAAATGTCGATTTAATATATATATTTTTATTGAATTTGTTTTTTTTCAGGGATAAGAAAATCATTAAATATGGTTGAAAAATGGAAATTATGCATAGAAGTTTATTTCCATCCCAATCTAGGGAAAGAAGTGATTACATATGTGCTTTCCAATATTGCAACTAGCAAAGTCGTCCAAAGGAAAATGAATATACCGGGAAGAACAACAAACAGCGAGGCATATTATATTGGATTGATAGAAGGCTTGGGAACAACGATGGAATTGTAGTTTTCACCAATTCTAAACTTGTGTGCAACTAGATGAATGGCGTGTGCCAAGTTAAAAAGGAGAGGCTAAAAGAACTTCATGGAATAGCAAACAATATTGTTAGCGAATTTCAATTTTTTAGTATAAGACATTGTACAAATGTGAATAAGATGTCTGCTGATCTATTGCATGGGGCAATGCCAATTCATGATTCATCTATCAAATATGAATTCGAATTATACAGAGCAATTCCAATGCAAGATTCATCTCTCAAAGATGAATTGGTTTTGAGATGCTCTTCTTCAAAAATTCAAGATTCATCTCTCAAAGATGAATTAGTGTTGAGACGCTCCCCTTCAAAATTTATTGATGGACATTGTAACATATCTTGGATATGTTTGTGTTGTGTACTTATAAATGTATCTTTTTTAATGACCATGTGTTTTTTTCAATTATATACCAAGTGTGCTCCCACCACACCATGTAAAGCGCAAAACTTGGTGAACTTCACATTTGCAAAAAGTGAACTTCACGTTTTTATAAAATTAAAATGCGAGGACTTCAAGAAATTTTTGTTTAAATGGAGTTTGTTTAAATGGAGTTTCACGCTTCTTTTTTAATAACCATGTGTTTTTTTCAATTTTATACCAAGTGTGCTCCCACCATGTAAAGTGCAATTTGGTGAACTTATCATTTTTATAATTTCTTTTTTTCTTAAATTGAGTTTCACACATCAATTATTGCTTTGAAAGTTGTGTTCTACATAATTTGTGTATACTAAATTACAAATTGATTTTCTGAAATCTATTTTGTGTAAATGTCCACCAATAGATATATATATCATGGAGGATGAACAATGAAGATCAACCGAATCCCATATGGGGGTTCAGGGATCGGGGGATGTTCACGGTATTTAAATATAATCTTAAATCTCCATACATGTGTGTACATATGGAATTGCTTTTTTATTAACTGTGTGAGTTAAATTAGTTGTTAATAAGTTTCATTTTTTAATTTTTAGGAGGTAAGAGGAGAAGGGTTTCTACTCCATCCATGGAGCATGCCCATGGTTCACCCAGTCGTGGTATGGTTCACGCAATTTAATCAATGAATATGTATATGTATTTATATGTACACATGAATGTATTTTTCAATTGATTATAAATTCGTATTTGTTTATGAAGCTTCTCTCTCGTCTCGAGAGGTTGATGGCGGTTCAAATGCACTTAGAGGGCCATCAATGAGTGGTAGCAGGTTGTGTGAAGGGGGTGATATTTATTCCCTCGAAGGCCAATCAACAACTACTGGTTCTCAACAGGGTCATTTTGGGTTTGGTTCTCAGCAGGGTCGTTCTGGGTCTGGTTCTTAGCAGGGTCGTCGTTGGAGAAGATGCTAACCAACAACGTCAAGGTTGCCATCAATTTCAATATTTTTTTCATTAAATTTGTATAAATTTTTTTACATGTTTTTTTTCTAATATACGAAATTATATATATATATTGATGCAGAGGCCAAAAATGTTCCAACTAGTGGTCAAAATAGACGCAGGACAGATCGCTACATTTAAGAAGAAGGTTGTCTACCCAGCACAACTTATCCGGCCGACATTTCTAATATACCATGGGAAACAAACATGGCGCAATTCACCTTACAAAGGTGTGAAAAACTTCATGCAAAATTGCAGAGAGATCTCGTGGCTTTGACTCTACCCGCTGAGAGTCGACAAAGCCTTGAAATAGTTACACATTCATTGGGAAAAATTGTAAATGTGTACAAAACTCTTGGGCCAACGACTGATACATTCGTAGAAGTGATGAGAAAGAGAAAGGAAACAATAATGGGTCCAGATAAATGGGAGGATGTAAAACAAAAAGTTACAAAAGATGTGGCCAAGTCAATGTTTAATTTCAAGGAAGGGCCAAGAAGAAAAATGTTGAAGGTGCAATATTTCAAGCACCCAAATATAGCTCGCTACTTGTATGATAGGCACCTTGCGTCCTATGGAAGGCTCCCATGGAACGACGAGGTTCTTGTTTATTTTTCACAAATGTTTTACGTAGAATTTTTTTTGGGTATGAAACCCAACTACAATGACCTTCCGTCAGAATTTTTTAGCCCGGGGAAAGGTCATTATATGACTGTAAGGGCACTAAGTGAGATGTGGAGTTGCCTCGCCCTAAGCCGCCATTGGTTAGTCAAACTTTTCGGGTCGAAACTCTGCGGTCAAAGATGGATGCGACTTCTCAAATAAGTCGAGAAGCAAGGGATGTAATGATCGACAATGTTTACAGCGGATTGGGTGGAGTCGATGTTTGTTTAAATCGACAAAGAGCACGTGAAAATGCACGTGCAAATTTTGTATATTGTACAGATGAAGAGATTGACAACATGAATGTTGAAGATCTCCAAATATATGCAAAAAATTGTCGCAATGGTTTGCAAGACCTAATTCTTCATGAGGAAGAGAGCACTGGAACGGTATGTGTTAATGACCTTAGGGTTTGAAATTATTTTAACATACATATACATGTGTACAATTTGTAATAAATACATGTGTATGTACATGTATACATTTATTTGTATTTACATTAATCTAACAAAAATGTATGATTATATGTTAAAACACCATTTGCAGTTCTCACACATGATGCATGACGAAAATGTTAATATCACGTTCAAGACCTCTGGTTCAAACAATGCAGATGGGTCTAACCATCAAGATATGTTGGAAAATGCTAGTGTTTTTTAAGTGATTTTAAAATAAATAATTGTGCACACATGTACATGTATGTATATATAATTTGATAAAATGTTTTAATAGATACTGATTCCGTCCGATGTTTTTGGGATGGCGGTACCTTCTTCTTCCTTGGGAGATGTACCTTCTACTTCCTTGGGAGATGAGCCACAAGTATGGACAATTTTTCACAAGTTTAAAATTTATGTTTAAAAGTTATATATATATATATATATATATATTCTATCTCAAAAAGTTCCATTAAAAATTGAGATATATATATATATATATATATATATATATATAGAGAGAGAGAGAGAGAGAGAGAGAGAGATTTTGAGTTATTTAAATTTTTTTGAATTTAGGTTCCTATAGAAGATTTCTTTAATCCGCGGACTCTAGCGACGGAGATAGGAACATCCACAACATTTGAACAAGTTGTCTTTAGTTCCTTTTTTTAATATTATTGAAAATAAGTTTATATATGTACACGTGCATTTTCATTTGAAATTTTTTAATATATATATATATATATATATATATATATATATTTAACTGTACATGTATATTGTACAGTTTACCGTTGCAGATGTTCCTATGGGGGCGGAACTTGTTCATCAAATGGAGAGGGAACCTCATGAGGTATTGCATGATTTTTTTGTTATATTTTGTTTTTTACATGAAGTTCTAGATATATATATTCTCACTCATTTTTAAAACATCAAATTTTAATGTTCAAGTACATGTGCATTGTGTATGTAGGTTTCCCATGATGCTTCACATGATAGTGCGTGGATTGAGACCCTGATAGGAAAGACGCTAGATCCGTCTCTATTTGATGGACATGATTTGTAGATTTGATTTCAAGATTTAGATGGTCTTAAAATTTCTTTTTTATATATGATCTAGATGCACTGTCATATATATATATATATATATATCTTGATACAATTTGATACTTGTGAGATCTACAATTTTTGGACATATTTTATTGCATTGTTAATATAATTTGTTTTGTTTCAAAAAGTTAATTTTTGGATGGTTTTAGTACTTTTGGAATGTGAATGTGAAGTAATGTTGTCATCTATAAATTAATGTTGTCATCTGAACTACATTTGGCATGTTATGTAATGATGTGTTATAATTTGTTTTGTTTTTAAAATTTAAGTTTTGGATGTTTGGAGTAAATTTGTCATGTGAAGTAATGTTGTGATCTATAATTTTTTGTTAAATTAAAAGTTAAAAGTTTTGGATGGTTTCAATCTACATTTGGCATGTGATATAATGTTAAATTTTTTTATTGGATAGTTGAATTATAATTGGCATGGCATGTGAAGTAATGTTATGTATGATATAATCAAAAAGTTTTTAAAACTCAAGTTTTGGATGGTTTCAATCTACATTTCACATGTGATATTTAATGTTTTAAATGTTTAATGTTTTAATGTTGCACGATATATAATCAAAAGGTTTTTAAAACTTAAGTTTTGGATGGTTTCAATCTACATTTGGCACATGTGGTATATAATGTTAAATGTTTCTATTGGATCTAGTTGAACTATAATTGGCGTGGCATGTGAAGTAACGTCGCATGATATATATAATCAAAAATTTTTAAAACTCAAATTTTGAATGGTTTCAATCTACATTTCGCATGTGATATTTAATGTTTTAATGTTGCACGATATATAATCAAAAAGTTTTGGATGGTTTCAATCTACATTTGGCACATGTGGTATATAATGTTAAATGTTTCTATTGGATAGTTGTTCACTATAATTGGCATGGCATGTGAAGTAATGTTGCACAAATCCCTTTAATTTTGATTTAATGTTAAATTTTTTTAAAATGTAAATCCATTTAATTTTGATTTGATGTTAAATGTTTTAAATGTTTTGATATAATGTTAAATGTTTTGATCTAAGTTTTTGATGGTTTCAATCTACATTTGAGCTATGGAAGACCCCATGCGTAGACAACGGATGTGTTACTGAAGGGGAGGTGGGGGTATGGATGGAGGGGGCAGGAGCGCTAGCTCTCGCCCTCCTCTTTCCATCCATGACACGGGTAGCCACCCTCCTCCAGCAAGTAATGAAGCACAATTTCAGTTCACCAGTGCTATGGTCAAACCACGAATTACGGTGACCATTTCCATCTCTTTGCAGGAGGAGCCGCAAGATCAAGGTGCTTCTAGTTCTAGGAGGCGGTGGAGAAAGTCCACCATCCCAGCCCGTCAACTCCAGGACACCAGAAAGTTGGCAGCTCTTCTAGTCAAATCCACCTCGACGAGCTCCAGCAGCGATGGTGCGAGTAGCGACAACTCCTCCCAGCACTCCAAGGGAGTATATGATGATCCGGAGGACTACGATTGTCCAATTGTGGAGGATAATCCTCCTACACACATCGATAGCTAGCCTAATGTCAGGTCCTCTTTAGCTTTTTCTCGGTTATGGGCAGTCCCTTTTTTGTTTTTTTTATTCATACCCCCTCTGGTGTTGGCTAGCTAGGCAACCCAGGAGATGGGTCTCGCTATGTATATTATGTTCATTACAGTTATATATGTGTAAATCCTTTAATTTTGATTTAATGTTAAATGTTAAATGTTTTGATATAATGTTAAATGTTTTGATCTAGGTTTTGGATGGTTTCAATCTACATTTGGCCTAAATGGAAGACTCCCATGTGAAATATTGTTCTGATTGAATAAAAAAGAGTAAAGAAGTAGTTGTATATATGTAAATCCCTTTAATTTTGATTTAATGTTATTTAAATGTTAAATGTTTTGATCTAAGTTTTGGATGGTTTCAATCTACATTTGGCCTAGATGGAAGATACTCCTATTTGAAGTATTGTTTTGATATATTCAAAAAGAATTTAAAGTAGTTATATGTAAGTCCCTTTAATTTTGATTTAATGTTAAATGTTTCAAGATATAACATGTTAATTGTTTTTATTTAAGTTTTGGATGGTTTCAATCTACATTTGGCCTAGATGGAAAACTCCCATGTGAAGTATTGTTTTGATTTAATCAAAAAAAGTAAAGAAGTAGTTATATGTAAATCCCTTTAATTTTGATTTAATGTTAAATGTTAAATGTTTTGATATAATGTTAAATTTTTTTATCTAAGTTTTGGATGGTTTCAATCTACATTTGGCTTAGATAGAAGACTCCTATGTGACCTGTAAATTGTTTTGATTTAATCACAAAGTTTTTAAAACTCAAGTTTTGGATGGTTGAAGTACATTTGGAATCTTAAGATTGCTTTTGATATCTACATGTAGTCTTTTTTGAATGAAAAAATTTCCAATAGGAAGAACATAGCTTTTCAATGAAACTAACCATGTATCAATTGAGCTCTAATTGAAAAAAGAGTTTAAAGAAGTAGATATATGTAAAAATTATCCCTTTAATTTTGATTGGAAATATAAGTCTAGTACATATATGTTTGTTGAATTTGGGTCAATGTCATTAATGCACTCAAATAGGTAGCCTTGTTGATTTATAATTTGGTAAATTGATGACATTCATTTAATTGCATTCTAGAACATAGAACATATATCTGACCATTGGACAAAAAAATTGTGTACTAGATTTTCAATCAGGAATAGAGATGTGGGTCAAATCCCACCAAAAGTGGGAGAAGTGCTCCGAGTCTCTTGTCCAAAAGGAATCTTCGTACAAAACTATACTATGGATGATTTATTTACATTGCACGGATACTTTTTACCAGAAAATCTCACAAGAAAAATTGGGCACATTAAGTTCGTGTATATATCCAATACAATTTTTCATCAATGCACATAGAAAAACTACTTTTAGTTAAAATTGCATTCTAGAACATATATATTGAGTACATTTAAATCATTTTTTATCAATGCACATAGTAAAACTACTTGAACAATTAATTTCATTCTAGAATGTATATATATCCAATATGTAAGTAACATTTTTCATCAATGCAGATTGAACATATCCGACCATTGGACAAACAAATTTTGTACTAGATTTTCAATCAGGAATAGAGATGTGGGTCAAATCCCACCAAAATTCGAAGAAGTGCTCCGAGTCTCTTGTCTGAAAGGAATCTTCGTACTAAACTATACTGCGGATGATTTATTTACATTGTGGATACTTTTTACCAGAAAATCCAACAAGTTTTTCATCAATGCACATAAGAAAAACTAGTTCCAGTTAATTGCATTCTAGAACATATATATTGAGTACATGTGAATCATTTTTCATCAATGCACATAGTAAAACTACTTGAACAATTAATTGCATTCTAGAACATATATATATATATCCTTGATACATGTAACATTTTTCATCAATGCACATGTATATATCCTTGATACTTTCAGTTGATACTAGAGCACGTGCACAGGTACCAAAACAATTTGTACATGTGCAAACACTTGCACAAATAACATAAGCAACTCAATTTTTAGTTTCAAGTGTATTGGAAGTTCTAAAAAAAATTTAATCCAAAGAGAATAAATTGTTGGGCAATTCAATAAAAAAAATTCCATTGGAATGCCATCTTCAATAATCCGTTCATGATCGGATTTTGACATTTTCCATTTCTTAACTTTCGTTTTTCTCTTTGATTGAACCTCTATCAACTTTATGCGTGTTGCACACACCAAGTGACTATATTGACAACTTATGGAATCAGGTTCATAGTCTTCAAAGTAAACAAAGTCCTCACTTTGATTAGTTTGTTTAAAAAAATAACCTTTCAGTATAATAGATCCTCTGTCATATTGAAATCTGTGATCATTATAGTTTTCTAATAATTTCATTTTTCGTTCAGTGCAACGCATCAAATAATACTTAACATTTTCATCGTTTTCAATAGGTGCAATTACAACAAAAACATCTCCTGCACAATAAAACAAACTTTTAAACAAAATTATACATATTTAAATTTATTTCTAGATCTTTAAATCATTAGAAAGCAATTCAAATGTTACCTTCTCTAACAAGATCACAAACTCGATCACCATCAAATGATATTGTAGTTTCCTCTGATTGCATTTCTTCAAACATTGCAACAGACATTTTTCCCTTTGTATTTAGCTTTGTATGTTTCCAATCTTTTACATACATCATGTTTTCACAAACGTCATTGGATTTTGTGTTGTCTATGCAAACATCACAAAAACAAGAATATTTTCTTTCATCCAATGCAAACACATTTCTGGACGAATTTGTTTTAATTGAATGCAATTTTCGAGTCCCTTTTATTGTTTCAACGTCATTTCCAATTGATCTATCTATGTCTTCGATCCCAATATGCTAGAAAAACCTTTATATGGAAAATTAAAAGAAGAATTTGTAAATATGATCTATCAAAATACAATCAAAGATAATCATTGCACGATAAATGTACACAATGTTTAAAATTAGATTTCCAATAAAAATTAAATTGAATGTACCTTCGCACTTCCCTTGATGGGTTAGTCTCATGGCTTAGAGCAACAATGCACCATTGAACAACTTCTTTAGCGTTCACAAGTCATCTTACAGAGGGGTTCATTTTATATCTTCGAAGTGCTCGTTTTATGCATGCTCCTGCACCGTCATGTTCTCCTTTTCCATGGCCAATTTCAAAGAAATTACAACAATGTTTAATGTAGGTTTTCTTATGAAGACAACACAACCAAAAGAATGATCGTATAGATTTGAATTGACCTGCGCATCCGTCTGACCATATTCAATGTTCATTGAATGTTATTCCACGATTTTTCAAGGAATCATAATTTTTTCCAAAACAATGTTGTACAAAATATGTATCATGTGTACGATCGTCACTGATATAAAAGTGGTATTCTTTAATGATATGTCGATTTTCACTTGTTCTTTCTATATGATCGATGTTTTGTTCAGCATGTTTATATAGAATATGGACGAGGATGGAGACTTGGTCAGAATGATAGTGTTCACTCTGAATTTCCTTTTGTGGAACAAATGTGTAGTTTTCTGCAAAATCAGTCACTGACAAAATGGTCCCTGGTGGAAAAAATTCACGAGATTTTTTGAATTGAAAGTCTTGCCATCGAGCTCTATGGAAATGCTTGGTGTATTTGTAAATTTCTGCCTCAAACTTTCTCAAAAAGTTTATCACAAAAAATTCATCTTCTAGTAATTCAATTCTTTTAACACTATTTTCACATTGAATCGATGTACCGATATATTCATATCTCTTCCATTTCACTTTCATGTTGGAAAATTATTGATCATTTATATCAGTACGATATTTGTTTTGAAATTTAGTCAAATTTCCACAATCATCACATTTTTTACCACCAACACATTTCTTTTTGTAAAATAGTTCATCGCTTTCTCTTTCACATAGAATTTGAGATATGAAATCACGAATAGTGGAAGGAGGAGGTGAATCCTTCCATAATGTTCTACCGAAATCAAGGAATGTGTCATAATATAACTCAAATTCCACATGATAACGGCAACAACAAGTGTCGCGTAAGGTGATAGGTTTTACATACCATGGTTTTTGTTGAACAAAAGCACTGAGTGAAACATGAATTTGATGATTCTCTTCTTTGAACTTGTTGAATAACTCTATCTGAGTGGTTTCCAAGAGATGTTTTTCATGTTCTTCATACTGATTTCGTGTTATTCTTCTTCGCATCACATGTCTTGTAGTTGGTGAAACACACGAATTGTTCTTCCAATATTCATATATTATTTTTTTAACATTTTCTCCAAGTCTATCTTTGTATGGTTGCCTACAAATAGCTCTCCAACAAGCGAGTTCATCATTTACATCTACTTGCAGCCGAAATTTCCGATGTTTGTGCAAAGTCTTTCACGAGGTTCCTAATGCTCGTGCCATAAATGTTACCAAACGATTCTCTTTAGTACTTGATGAAACCATTTCCATATGTATTCCTCTACGTACAATTGAAACATTTTTATCTCTAGATTTCTTAATTGAATTTATAGTACTACTTATATTTTGTATCACATTTTCCTTCATTTTTATTTATTTTTATCTTTGGTTGATTTTCGAGTACCCAGTAGTGTCGTAGCTTCTTTTATTTTCCTTAACGATAGGAGACCTTTCAACATTTGAGCTTGAACTGTCACCCGCTCATTTAAGAAATACTTTTCAAAAATTCAGTTAACACGATATCGTATAACATGGTCAGTTTTTTTATCTCCATATCTATGAGTGTCAACATTTTCTAACATCTCATCATCGACACTGATTTCATCTGTACATATTTGAAAAAATAGTACATAGTAAGCTTACATATGAAAAATAAATAACTAAATTAATAAATATATGTATAATTTCAATAATACGTTCATATGTTCAATATATATATATGTGTGTGTGTGTGTGTGTGTGTGTGTGTGTACATACCTTGTGATTCAATTTCTTCATTTGAATTTCTTTCAATATTTTCACCATCTTCAATCATTGGTTCAATACCTCTTTCACTTTCTCTTTCAAAATTTTGTATCTCATCATCAATGTTTTGAGGAATATCTCTATCGGTTTACATTAAACAAAATATTTAAATTCAAATTAGTTCATCAAATAAAAATTAAGCTTCACATTTTACACTAGGAAAATTTTAAATATATCAATAGATCATAATATTTACATTTACATACCTGCTTCAATTTTTGCTTGAGGTTGATTTTTCCCTTCAATATTTGAGAGGGCTTCTATCTTTCTTTTGCGAGATTGTCTCGTCTCTTCTCTACGTTCCTCAGGGTCTCTTTTTCGATCATATTTTCCCACACAAGTCCTTCGATTTCCCATGATAATAGAGTATGAAGTTCAAAAAATTTCCTTCAAAAAATTAGACAATAAGTCAATTAGAAAAAGCATCACAAAAGATTTAATTTAAAAAAAAAAATCATTTTAATTTTTTTGCAAAAAATACATACTCCAATCCAAAACACTTACTTTAAAAAATTCGAGAAAAAAATGTCTTAAAAAATGAAACGAAGCTCAAAATATTTACTTCAACTCAAAACACGTACTCTAAAAAAAATGTCACTTCAAAAAATGCCTCCAACTTAAAAAAAAAGTCACTTTAAAAAATACTTTCAGAAAATGTGTTTTTGAAATTAAACCCAACTTCATACTTTCAAAAAAAATGAAGCACAAAAAACACCCAAAAAAATGTATTACATACCTCCAAGAGATGTCTTCAAACCCAAACCAAGACCTTTATAAAATCAGATCAAACATATATATATATATACAAAAAATCCACAACAAAAATTAATAGATACATACGAAATAAAAAATCCATAAGAAAAATTAGTTATACATAAATTCCTGAAACGATTCAAAATAAATTATCGATGTGCATACAAATAATTGCAAGGAAAAAAAAATTACAAAAAATATTTATCAACAGTAAATTGTATTCAAGATAAATAGCCCATAAATGATATCAACTTCAATTGTTCCTCCTCTTTCTTTCTAAGTGTAACATATGCATTGTCCTGCATTTTTACTGAATGTTGAAAATAAAAAGGCAGTGAAATCTAAAAACAATATATTGATTTCATTCTTGATATAGTTGTAAATGTCATACCCTGCCTCTCTCTATCTCCAATATATATAGTGGCTCGTTGCAAAGTCATCCCCTATGATTTGTGTTATTTCAACGCCCATGCCATTTTCAAAGGAAACTATCATATTCCCCCTAAAAATAGGCACAATGGGTACAATTCTTATAAAATGGAACACTGTAATACTTTTCAAAAATAACTCTACAAAATTCTGAAAGTTGTGGTGGCTTAAAACCAAGAACGAAGAAATATTTTCAATATATCCAATTGCACCATTGATGAGGTCAACTTCAACCCAAAAATTACAAGTTAACATCACGTGTTGTCCACGAAATAGAAGTACTTTACGCTCCAACACATCATCATCCCTATCACCTATTTTTCACTTCTACTGCACTCTGCAACACATCTCGTAATAGGAATATTTAACGATTTAAGAATTTTTCAATTGTGGAAATTGATGAGATTGTTCGTCATAAATAATTGAATGGAAGAATCAAACAATTTCCTTTCCTGTTGATCCAAGAAAATATCAAAAAGCTCCATAAGAAGATCCCAATAAAAAATAAAAGGCTACGCATTTCTAATATTAGTTAAAAGATTGTGAAAAGACATTTGTCTTAGATCATCTCCATCTTGCCTATAATTTTTTTCCAGAGTGACAACAATGTTGATCTTTCACACCAAAATTTCATGGCTATTCTACCTGCATACAAGGGTTTATCCGCAATAGGAGGAAATTGGCCAAGGTCACCCACAAGAATGATGGACCTACCACCAAAAGGAAAATCCTTGTTTTCCGAAAAGGCTTCCTGCAAACGAGAATATATTTGTATGAATTGTTATGGACCTATAAAGCTCATCTCATCAATCGATATATATCAAACATGCCTTATTTATTCTTGAAACACTGTAAAAGCCTTCCCAAATAGTGGCTTCATACATTTTATAGGAGTTTTTAAAGCATAATGTATTGTTTTGGCACATATGTTAAAAGAAACAATACCAGTTGGAGCAAGAAATAACAAAGGAATTTTACCGTCTGTTGTTGAACTAGAATGAGCATGAGAAATATAGTCAATAAGAGAAGACTTCCTAGTTCTGGCAGTACCTTGAATAGTAATTTTCAAAGCACCATCATTTCTTCCATTAACAAAGTGTCGAAAAACAATTTTCAAAGAAGCTAGTTGTTTTTATGATAGAGAGGAACACAAAAAATATGTGTCCCTAACAAAGACGCAATTGGAAACACCTACAGATTGCACATCTTTTACATTGTTTATACATTGTTTTAAAAAATAGTTTGATCCATCGTGTCCTTCCAATTATAATAAATATCGAATTCCCTTCTACCAAGATTATCAAGGTCTGAAATGTTTACACATCTTGGAGGAAATAACCACGAAAAAATCTGCCACTCTTATAAATATCGATCAACATTGTCTTCATGTATAAGTGGCTCAACATCCTCTTCACCAACTTCATTTGGAAAAGCTCCTCAATCAACATGCCACATGCGATATCTGAAATTCCTCCAATTATGACCAATATTTTTAGCTGAAAACTTGATATCTAAAGCAATGTCATGAAACATATTGTATAAAAGAAACCTACTCCAACAAAACCTTTCGAACTCTTTCGACCCTTGATCGAGAAAAACTTAAAACCATGTCCAAACACGACTGATAGCATGGTTATATTGTGGCCTCCATGGCTCTTGCCTACGCTTCACATAAAAAATCCACGATCTTATTGTTTCTATCAAGCACAAATGTTTCAAAAAAATGGGTCGGGTTTGATAAACCTCATTGATATTGTTTCCAAACAAAACTTCATCAAAATGCAGTGAAACCATTTGGTACAGTTTCTTCCTAACATTCAACGGGAAAAATTTATGATTATAGACAACAAGAGGTAGCTTTAGCAACAAATTATAGGTTTCTTCAGCTCCAATGTCATGCTCAACAATTTTTTCAACATGGAACCTTCTATACATAGATAATGCAAGAGCTTCATACTCACTCCCACCAAAAAATCTGGTCAACATTTCATGATAACTTTATGATCTTGTCTCTGCATTTGAAGCATATTTTGAAATATACTTTAAAACTTGATTGTCAAAACATCAACATTGTGAAAATTTAAACGATCATTGTTTCATGTCGGTTCATACTTTTTTTCCCCTTTTTCATGTAAATACAATATTAACTCCACACAAAACTCCCATGGAGCATCATAGCAACATGAAAGCACATAACCTTTTTTATGTAAACAAGAATCAACACTGGATTTTGTATGCCTTTGGACACGGTTCACTAAATTCTCATAATCTTCTTCGTGTTTGCAAGAAAAACATTGCTCGATATTTAACATACATGGATCATCATTTAGATTTCAAGGGATCATGAAATTTCGACGATGTATGTCACGTGGATTATAGGAAGTACCATACTTGTCAAAATAGCACTTTGTTGCGTTGATAACAGTGGCATTGGACCAATCCAATGTTTCCATATTCGGTGCTTCAGGAAACTACAAGAATCCATGGATGTGAGTTGAACCTCTATGCTGCCACTCATACATGACAAAATTCAAAACTTGCAGTTAACATATGTTAACCAAGAACAATAACGTACATTTTGCTTCAAACCATTAAAAAATTAGTTGAAAAGGAATGACAACAAACCTATACCAAAAGTATTTAGCACCAACATATCTCTGCAAAACTATGTCATGAAGATATTGAATATTTGGTGCATGTATATAGAAACTATATTTGGGTACTGAATAACAATTTAATTTTTTTGGCATGCTCACTTTTTCGATGAGATGGTTGTTTGAAGGCATAACACTATGCAAATCATACCACTTTTTTTTCAGTTGCACTAAATGTAAAAAATAAATTAGGGAAACCCAACTAGTTGATCATGTCAGTGAGTTCAGAAGGACACTTTTTCCAAAAACCCCTCATACCCCTAAGAGAAGATCCAAAATTCATTAATTTCTCAACCAACTTATTGTTTGGAAGATCATAAAGTTTCTGACGCAACTCCTGAACAATTGTAGGTGCATTTTCATGAATATTTTTCTTCAAAAATAAATAAGTTGTTCCCTAACTATGATGGTGCATAATCATATTCAATAAGAAATATAGAAATTGAGGATGGCTTCCAAATATTTTATCATAAAAATTCAATATATGAAAACCATATTCATGCATCTCAACATTGCAAATACGAGGATGCAACCAATCAACATAACCTGTAGGGAATAATTTCTGGAAGTCCGTGTCTAGCATTCCTTGAACGTTATATTCATTAATTGGAGATGTACAATATGTAGCCAATCTATTAGTTCAACTGATGTGCTATTTCCATTCTCAATCCATCTTCTTATTTGATCAACTTCCCTGGATTTATTAGGAAAATGAGAAACAAAGGATGACAGGTTACAGTGCAAAGAACTAACCCCATTTGTTTCAATCTCTGAATCCATCCTAGATATTTCATCAACATCACTATCAACATATTGTAACCTGGTAGAAACATTAATAGGTATTTCCGGGAGAGAAAAAATTGAATCCATGTAAATTTCTACATCTTTGTAGTACTTTTCCATTTCAATTTTATAAATAAATGCATCCATCACACATTATCTCTTAACATAGCATTCATAGTATTCATATTGAACACCTCGCCATTTCATAATAAAAATATCCAGTTTTCAACATGTCGTGGGAGCTTCTTTGCAATCAGAGATATATCTTGCGGAAAAATTATTGTGTGGATTCTATATTTATATTGACCACCATCAGCATGCATCACTTGCAATATTGGATTTACCCGTGCTATTAACATTTCTTCAACTTGTGTCAAAACTCTTAGAACCTCAGGTTGTTCACTTGGATCCATGTTGTTGAAGCGAGAAAACCAACGAGCACCAACGAGCACCTTTCTCGCACTTAAATATTTTACAAATAGGACCTTCATGCCATATAAAAACTTATATACCAGGATAAAATTCATTGCATACATGGCACATATGCATAGTATACAAAATATCAATCCTTGACCGATAGTTTCTATGGACGTCAACCATGTCCCCACTAAAATGATAGGGAGCACTTTCATTTTCTCTATGACACACCATTCTAGAATGGTGATGATGTGAAAAAAAAAGTCGAATTGGATTATTGGTTACATCATTTATTTTCATAAAAGAATGAAAATCCATTCTTCTACATTCGTTAGACCTGAGAAAATTCTTCTTGCAATAAACAAAATAAACTTTGTGAGAATGAAATATGTATAAAAGAGCTTAAATTTTTTAATCAAACAAAAGTAATGTACATTTTCTTCATTTTTTCATCTTCCATCTTCAACTCGAAGAACTGATATTGCTTCTGTTGGTTCCACATTTATTTGTCAACCACTATTCACTTTAGTAGTGTTCTTTCAAAAAACATGAAATAAAAGATGCGTAAAACAATATAAATTTAACATTGAGAAGCACAAAACCTTTCAAAATAAATTTTCTATAACCAATTCTATTGCGCAAAGAGGAAAAACGTCCTCACATTCTATGGCTTCAAAAATATTCTCTCTAGAGCTACGTCGACAAATACTGGGTCCAAAATTTCCAACAGATTTTCCCAACTTATCAACCATTCTAGCAAGCATATTACTATCAGCAAAAAAATCATATGCAACAACTTGTTCAATTGAATCAGATTCCCTATTTTCCATTATAGCATTTCTTCCACCATTTCTACGGGACCCAACTTTATCACTTCTATCAAGCCTACCTATCTAAACATGATGTTCCAAAACATACAACATCTGAGAAAATATATGGAATAACAACAAAATTTCGAGACATGAAACAATTGAGGAAACAAACATCCCAACGAAATGTTCTCCTAGTTAAAGAGAAAAGGTTATAAACTTATAGTTTGGAAGGCCATATGTTTCGTCGTTTCCAAAACTTTGAGAAGATGGTAATCGAGCCTCGCATTCAGAAACCAATAACGTTTTCATTGGTTATGAATCTATTTGACGGTTAGTAATCATTTCGACAGTGTTCTGAAAAAACAATAGGGAAAAAAATAGAACAATAAAAACTTCACATCAACAACAACAAAAAAAACAATGGAAAAGAAAAGGATTGAATTGCCTACGTTTTTGAAAAAAATACATTACGTACACATTCATGAGGGCTAACTATATTAACTATATAGTTTCTAGAAGGGAAACACTAACCCTGTTCACCAACACAGTCTCCCAAATTTTCAACCATCTTAGGAATTTTTTCACATGGATCGTTCTTGTAATGTCTCAAAATTGCATTTCTTTCATTGTTTTCACACAAAAGACCATCGTTGTTGATATGAACACTCTCTTTCCAACCAAAATGTTCCCAAATAAGACCAAAGTTAGTAAACCTTGCAAAAACATAAGTTATTTTACATCATAAACATCCACGAAAACAACCATAAAAAAATCTTTGTTGCACTAAACCACTCTTGTTTTCATACTTATGATTTACAATTCCTCCTTCATTTTTTAAAGCTCTTTTTTTTCATTGGTACGCAACTCTTCTCTCTGATCTAATTCCATCCTTATTATAGGGATACCATTTTTGTTGGTATTCATTTGATCATTGTTGTGTACCAGCAGAGTGAGGTCATTCGCACCACTCCCACTTCTTCGTTCGCTCAACATTTCTATGATAAATTAAACTCAGTTTAGAAGTACTTTTCCAATTGCATTGGAGGCTAATACGTATTGTTTAATATTCAAAAAATTGTAACTCTTAAACTTCCAAAACTGTAAAGAGGAACTAAATAATAACAAATAGGCCTTCGAATTTCAAGCATATACACACATAACAAATAATTCTAAAGTTATATTTTCCAACACAAAATTTGAACACATCTAATAATCATCCCCTCAAAAATAAATCAAGAGGTCACACAAACATATTTTATATGGATTTGTACAAAACCAAAGGCTTCCAAGGCTTTCAGCTGATATAATAAGAAGTTTCACCAATTATGGATTCCTGCCAACAAAACCTTCCTTCCAAAAAATTAGGAAAGCCTTTCCATTTCTATAAATTTCAAAAAAAAAAGAAATACAAACCACATTCCAAAATTTTGAAAATATGGAAGACAAATAATACTCTCCAAGAAACATATCCAAATTTAGCATATCTATGTCCTATTATCACTTCAAAATGTGAATCACAATGATATTAATTTTTTTTTTTAAACATTTAAGATATATAGCATGTTCAACAATATCGAAAAAAAAATTAACACGTTGAAGCCTGAAAGGATAATTCAATAATCCATAGGTAGTGGAGGCATGTCAACAATAGAATCAGAATTTGAAATAATTGAAAAAAATTTCCATTTTCAATCAAATCATCAAAATCTTCAGTCGCTTCTACAAAGAAGCGTGGGGTTCTGACTATGTCCAGTCCATCAACAATTGTAATTTCGCATAATCCAGCCACCAAATCATACACATTTCACTACACTTCGGACCAATCAAGCATAAGTAATTTTTCTTCAATTGTGCATAAAGGAAGTTAACATGAACATTTACTATTTATATCCAAAAATATTGATTCAAGAAACGACCATTTGTACCCCTAATCATCTTCAAAATATTCCAGACTTTGTTGTTTCGAGACTCGGCCAAAGTCAAAGTTCTCTATCTCTTCAAGTTTCCAAACATAGGTTGAACCTGTTATCACTCTAGTAAATTCTTAAGTTGTGGTATTTTGAGTTTTTAGTCAAAGAGTACTAGAGGTAACCACAAACCTACTTCAAACTCTAGGATCTAGCCTTCCTAGGGTTCAGAGAGGGCTCTCTCTTTAAAGTTTAACTTTGTTTTGATTTATAATATTAGGCTACTTATGAAAGTACAATTTGGTTTTGGTTTAAAGGGTTTGGTGGGAAAAAATCACTTGGAGGTAAGATAGAGAGAAATATACTTGTCCATTGGGCTATGGAGTCTAAATCAAGCTAGCAGCACTAGAAATCAAGGCCAAAAAGGTAGAAATATATTCAGGGCAAGATAGATAAACTTCAGAGATTTGGGAAAGTGGTTTTTTTTGAGGTGCTATGATCAGAATAAAGGGCACTTAAGGATCCTTTGATCTAGAAAATGGAAGTAGAAGGCAGAGGTCAAATAGGAGAAGGAGAAACTAAGGGTTCCTTGCACCGGAAATCAAAAGAAAACATTAAAATGGAAACTAGTTAAAGCAGGGAGCACTTGCTTAATCTTGTAGTAATACTCCTAGTTACACATTCAGACATAACAAACATAAAATGACTGCATGAAACTTAGAAAAGGAAACAGTGATAAGTAGGAAGTACTTCACTCATCAGCTTATCACAGGGATCCTGAATTATGATGCCAGTCAGCTTGTCCAGTCTGCTACTTCGAATTCAAACACACAATAGCCTCCAATGTTCAACAATAATGTCTATAATAAGTCCAGCAATTTTATTCCACACTAAATACTTCTGAAATTTAAGTCTTTATACAAAAAGTATTACAAATATCCTAGAAGAGTTCTAGGAATAAATTTAGGAAAAAAGAAAATATCATAACATAAAAAAAGGTACAGCTGCGTAACAAATCAACAAGCTGTCCTCTTTTATCCAAAATAAATAGAATTGTTTTGCTAACAAGGAGCTTTTAGCTGCCTATGTGTCCTGCTTGCTGGTTCTTAGATATTTTCATGCATTTGACTTGCCTTCTCTGATACTCTTTCCTGCTTATACTCTTTAACCTGATGCTCTTTAACACTGATACTCTTGACCATTAGTTTTACTGTTTTACTGTTGTAAAATTATCTTTTAGCAGTAAAAATCAGCAAATTGTCTTTCCGTTTTATCTTTATTTTGAGTGTCTCTAGTGTCTCTAGGTAACTTTTTCACTGTTTTTACCTTTTATCTTTACATCAAATCTATGAAAGTTTGCTACTCTTCTGCTTTTGGAATTTGGACATTTTCCAGCTTCCTGAATTTTTCATCAGCCTCTGTATATCTTGCAAAAGTAGGCTTGATGACAAAAAGGTGCTTAATTTCATGCTGTAGAAATAATAAATCCTCAAAATACTGAAGTAAAACTTTTCCTGTAGGAGTGCCTTGTGCTAGTTGCTTGTTTACTTGCTCTTTAGAAAACTCCCTAATATTTTTTTCATAGTCCTTTTGTGGCATAAGTTTATCATTGAAAACATGTATGTCCGGTAAGCCTTTATGTCTTGAATTTGTATACTTTACCATAAATCTAGTTATGGCAAGGTTCATTGTTTCACACTTTTCTTCAAGATTACTTATTAAGTTCTTTTTAGTGATAACCTTCTTGATTTGCAAGATTGTCCCTGTCCTGTCTAATACTTTCAATTCTTCAAGTTCCTCCATGTTCTTGTTGTTTAGAAATGTAATGAGTTTTAAAGCCTGTGCAGGCTTATCAGTCACCTCATCCTTTGTCTTTTGTATCTCTGTTTGGGCTGCTAATAACAATTATTTATGCTCATATATAACCTGAATTGAAGGCCATTGATTATGAATGGCTTCAATTATGTTAGTCCAGAGATGGATTTTAATGTATGAGATCTACTCTGTGAAAGTCAATTCTTTTTGTAAATTCTTGAGCTTCTCTCCCAATCTGATTGATTTCTGCTCATGAGTTCTAGCATTGATCTGAGTTGTCTTATTTTCCCTCTTAAGATTTTCAATTATCTTATTCAGTCTGTTTATCTCATATGTCTTTAAAGACATCTCTTCCATCGCTTTGACAATCTGGTTGGCTTCATCTGTTTGTTGTACATTTGTGCTAGAAGATTTTGTAGCTGAAGTGGTGGCTGAAGTCACTGGCACTGCAGTTACCAGTGGGCCCTTTGGTGCTAATTTCTCTCCTAAAGTAGAAGGTACAGTTGTAGTAATCACTAGGATGACTGTAGGAATTGTAGGAATTTCTGGTTCTTTTACAGTCTCTCTCTCTTGGACAAGTCTGTCCACTTGTGTTTCCATCTCCTTGATTTGTGTTATCAATTGAAGTATGAGCTTCATCACTTCTTCTTTTTCACATTGATCCTGGAGGATTTCCTTTATTTGTGGATGCTCACTTTGAGGAAGCTTAAGCTATTTCCTCAAAGATGTTATGTCTTCATTCTTTTTCTTGACCAATATTTCTGCTGCTTGGATGTTTGAGGGATCATATCCCACCTGTAAAACTAGTTCCCTTAAGGCTTTGGTCCTTAGGTCCTTGGCATAAAGTGATGCTTCATCCATCTTCATCTGATCTTGCATATTAAGTATGGTATTTTGAAGTTTATTGGCACTCATTGCTTTGGTTGCCACTGTATAGTATAACATTTCAGATGTCTGTCTATGGAACTCAATCTGGTCCAGCTCATGAATATTCTCTGTGTCTACCTCAAGGTCCACCTTTTTATATTCTGCTACTGTTTTGGGTGCTGAGGTAGCAGGCTATAAAAATCACATCATCATTTTATTGCTGGAATAGTCAAACGATGATAATAACCTATTCTGATATCCAGGATTCTGCTTCAGGAATTGAGAATATATTTTTTTCTTTATCTCCTCATTTTTCTGCTTAATTTGCTTATACCTCTCTTTGATGTCCAAGTCCTTTTACTTAGCTGGCTGTGAGGAAGAGGCTTCCATGCTGTGTTGTTTCTCAATCATCTATGTGTCATTCTCATTTACTGGTGTTTCCTTTTGAATTTCCATAAGTTTTTCATTGATTATGGTTTTTGCTATATCATCATTGTTCACTGGAGCATCTGTCTCATCAATATCAATTGTTACTTTCTCCTTATCAATTGAACTGAGCTTAAGCCTTTTGTTATCGATTATTTTAAATTTGGTCTCAGTTGTTTTCTCTGTTGTGCAACCTCCTTCCTCTCTGACTCTCTTTATTGATGTTTCTGGTTGTTTGACAACTCCCAAAGTTTGTGATGTTCCCGTTTGGCTTGCTGCCTCTATCAAGGTGTTTTCACTCCATTCAATTTTATTAGCAAAATTTTCTATTTCAGGTTTTGACTCATGGATAAAGGATGTTAGTTTACACTTCACCCTTAACTTGCTTAAGATCCCTTGTGGATCATAATTCCATGGAAAACTCTCATCAAATCTGAACTCTGATAACTTCTTTGTTATTTCCTTTTCTGCATCTCTGTGGTTGATTATGAATGGCCCAATTTGATTCTTTAACTTAAAATGGGTCTTCTTCTTGGCGGCCATAAATTTAATTGAATCTGAATTGGGAATTTGTCTAAGATATTCGAGTGCAAAAATTCTCATACACACATGCTTGGGCAACTTGTAGGGTAACAAGTTTGACCCAAAAATCCTTAATTCAGTGTGTTTTTCATAGAGGTACAAATCTCCAACTTTGTTCTACTCTGAAAGCTACAATATTCTTTTCATTTCTTCACTGATCCTAGGCTATTCTAATTTGTTTAATATGCTCATTGCCGGATGCAAAAATAGTTCTAAAAACTCTGAATAAGTGGAATCACTACATTCTTTTCTCAGTAATGAAGTCCAAAAAATAATTGATAGAGGCTTTCCCTCTACATCCATCTTTTGCAAAGAAACTAGAAATTTGTCTGCTTGAGAGAATAAAAACAAATGGAAAAGATAAGATGAATATCTAAAAACTCCTTCTGTGGGTAATTTAGTCAACTGGTAGTCGATGGTATCTGCTATGAAACCAGTATAGTAAAATATGACTGCTGGAGGTTGACTACGAAACATGGTGGACAAGAAACCAAGAATAGATTCATCAGTATACTCATATGTAAAATATCCAAGGATAAAATATAGCATAGAGATAATATGTCTAGAACCTTCAGGAAATTTAGCTGTGGAGTATGGAGGATTTATATTTGGAATATCAACATGAGAAGGCATAAAATTCTGAAAGATCATGAACCTTTTAGGGAAATATATGCCAAGGTATAAATGAGTTAATGCCTCTATAGACAAGGGGAATTATTGGGGATCAGGTTGTAATTGAAGCATTTGATTAATTTACTGGGCTGTAATGGTAAAAATTATTTCTTTTTCTGCATTTACTATAGGCCTTTGATCTGGCTTATAGTATTTTTGACAAATTCTGATGAGTTCTTGACCAGGATGAGTCAATGGGACTATATAATTAGGAAAATGGGTTTCCCAAATTGGAATATCATCTTTGTTTAGATATTTTTCATAACATCAGTTGTGTATATCTAGCAAATTAAACTCAATAATAAGGTTTTCAATTTTATAGTCAAGATCAGTCAAAGGAATGTTTTCAGTAGCAACCACAGGTGGTTGAAGGGGGTTTACTGTTGTAGCAGATTTGGAAGTGATGGCTAGGGTAGGCTTAGGAGCTTTGGATCCCTCATATTTAGGTGTTTTGGATCCTTTAGGTCTGCTTGTGCTCTGTTTCTTAGGTATTTTGGGTAACTACCGCAAGATTAGACTATTTGGAGGAGTTTTTATTTTAAAAGAGAGGAAACTAAGCAATGTAGGTTAAGGATGGCTTCTTTTGGGCTTTTTTCTCAGTTAGGTTTATCTGAGGATGTAAAACTGGCATAAAACAGAAAACAAGGGTTTTCTGAGTCGGTTTGATTGAAAAAAATGGGTTTTCAAGGTAATTCAGAGTTTTTGGCCGTTTAGATCCTTAAATTTGAGCTTTAGACTGTGAAATTTGAGGAATTTGGCTTTAAAAAGGCTTGCAATAGAAAACAGGGTTTCCTGGGAAAATTTTGCCAGGGTTTGGCCTCTTTTTTGGTATTTTTAGGCAATTTATTTTGGTAAATTATTCAATAAAAAAGGGTTGGTTCTCTTAAAGACAGTTTAAACTTGATTTACAGGTTTCAATTTTGAGAAAAATGCCTTTTTGCAGGTGTCTGACTCTGAAAAGGATTTATGAGGTTTTCAGTTGAAACTCTGGCTTCAACAGTTTGTCTGGATCAGTGCACAACTTTTCAATCAGTCTTCAGATGTTTATTTCTGATAACTGCAAAGGTTTCGGGTGAAAAAATGAGAATCGGGTCTTAAAAGGCTTTAAACAAAGCTCTTGACAGTCGGGAGACAATGCGAAATGGTTTTAAACGCGAAATAATGAAATAAAATGCACGTTTCAAAAGTTTAACCATATGATTTAATCTTCATTAATTGTCATTGAATGCAGGTCTCGTCAATGGCGGGAGGCAGTTTTAGATTTTAAACGCAAAACCAAGCATTGGTTATCACGCGAGGTTATGGTGGTAAGTTGTTTGGAGCAAAACGCACACAATCCAATCGATGGAGGCCACCTAGAGGGAAGGGGTCTTGGCGAAACCACCTATTTCACGTGCATTTGGAGTTCAGCAAGAAGGGCGTGTTTTCAACATGATATTGCGTATCAACTGTTGGATCTGAGGAATGAATATGTAGGGTCAAGATTGAACGGGAAGCTGCACTAAAATGGAATGGTGTGGGACCGGGGTTTCTATAAGCACGCACAGATGGGTAAAACATTTATATAAGGTTTAAAATTTATATATAATGTTTAATGAATACGGATGCGGGGTTTAATTATACACAAAAGAAAAGACTTTAACCCATATAAAATTGTGTTTTAATAAAGGTTAAGCCTCTAGGCTTGTATAATATGTCGAGGGGAGTGATTTATATAACATGCATTTAAAACATTCTTTATTATGAAATGTTTTAACAATGCATATATGGGCGATGTAGTATTATATTATATAGTTATTTAAACTTTGGGTATGTGTTTAAATACTATAGGGTAGGGATATTTGATTTCAATGATAAGTTTTAGACCAAAGGGTGTATAATTGGGGTTTTATTTAAGCACGTGGATAATAACTTTGGTCTAAAGCATTGTAATAATGGGTTTTTGGGGATATTTAAATATAGGGAATTAATAAGTAGGATAAGGTATTTTTAGGGATTTAATAAACTAAGTTAAAAGTTAATATGAAAAGGGGAATGGAATACACACAAAAATATATAAAATCACTAAGTAAAGTGCAAAAGTAAAGAAAAGCTTATCTTTTTATCATGTCACCAATACTTAGGATATAGTATTTTTTGAGGGTTTTTGTATGTTTCTGAATGAATGGAAGTTAATTAGATGTGTTTATATTCTTCATTAAGTAAGAATGAGTCTTTACTTATGAAAGGAGTTATAATGTATGAATGAGAGATGAAATAATGATGAATGGAGATTTAACATAAGAATTTAATATTTTCAACTAACCAGTCATCGAGCCTTGGGTCCGGTCCCAACAAAAGTCAAAGAAATACTCTGAGCCTATTTTAGTGATAGTTTAGAATATTAAATACCTATAGGGGAGGGGAAATTAGTAATTTTGTTTGATAATCATTTATTACATGCTTTCTCCATTTCTTTCTACCTACCCAGCTTAATTCTAACATTTTTCCTTCATTTGGCAGGTGCATTTAGGCTTGTAACCTTGAAACATTTATTCGTTAAAGCATAAACTATCTAAATCTACCTTATTTCATCCAAGGGCTCAGATTAAACTGTTGAGCTCCTCATTATTCTCTACTTATCTACTGATTTGTGAGGTTTAAACTGTCTGAAAAATATTTATTCACTATCTAAAACATGAAATTGAAAACATGACAAGTTAAGATTAAGCATTTTAACTTATCATGGATTATGGCATTTATTAACACTCTGCTCATAATCATTTATTTTGCAGAAAAGTAAAAGTAGTGGCATTTGGACTTGCTCACTTTTAGGTTTTATTTTCATCTTTTTTCTTTTTGGGGTTTATATTTTTCAAGTCCTTTGATCTTTCTTTTAGGACTTTTTACCCTCTTTTTGATTTTTTTATTATTTTTTCATTTTTTTTCTTTTTCAAAATATGGGAAAACAACTTGCAGAAAGCAAGGTATGTACATATTTACAAGACTATCAAACTCAATTCAAAATTATGAATCCTATATTTATATGACCCTAACAGCGGCTTCACATGGGGATGGCATTTCCTGGTGAAATGTAAAGAACACCGTTGACTAGTAGCCTTCAACTTTGACCATGATGATCCATTAATTTTCTTCTGTTTTATGCATAGAAAACTCATATTTATGACATTTTACCCTGCAAAGCTTAGGGCCTTCTCTCCGGGATTCAACTTTGTAAATAAAATATCCAATCCAATCTAAAAACTTCAATGGATATTTAAAATGTTGTAAAAGTAAATGGTACTAATTATTGGTTAGCTCAGATGAATAGTAGTGCTTGAGCTTTATACCATTTAATGGTCCTTATTGTATATCTGTTCCATCCAAATATTTGATAAAGAAAGCATTATTACCCCTATATCCATAAATTACATAAGGCCCTTTCCACAAAAAGTCAAACTTTCCATGTTTGTCTTTGTCTTCTCTTCTAGAATCCCACTTTAACACTTCATCTCCAATGTAAAAATCATCCTCTTTACTTCTTCTATCAAAACTTTTCTTGATTTTATCTTGAATGACTTGGGATTTATCATAGACTTCTTCCCTTGTTTGATGTACATGAATAGTTTGATTGATTCTCCTTTATATATCATTTATTTTTACTTGTGATTCTTGAATGATTTTCATTACTAGAACACCTAAGGATGATGGAAAAACTGCATCCATTCCATATACAAGTTGGTAAGGGGCAGTGCCAATGGACTTTTTGGTAGTAAGTCTATCTTCCCATAAGGCATAGACTAACTTTTTATTCCAAGTCTTTTTGTTGTCTTCAAGTAACTTTTTTATGATATTTACAAGACTTTTGTTTGAGGATTCAGCTAGGCCATTACCTTGGGGGTAATATGTAGTAGATGACCTAGGGTAATATGATTTATGATAAAAGGCAATCATCTTCTTAGACTTAAATGTTGCTGCATTATCAGTAATTATCTTGTGAGGGAATCCAAATCTTGACAAAATGTTATTTTCTATGAAAGAAATAATGACTGCATCAGTGGCTTGTCTAGTAGGAATAGCTTCAATCCACTTTGTGAAGTAATCAGTGGTAGTAAAAATCCACTTATGTTGGCTAGAGGATGGGGGGTGAATTTATCCAATGAATTCTAAACCCCATTGTTGAAATGGAATTTCAGTTAAAATAGGCTTTAAGGGTAAAGGTAACAATTTCTTTTTGCCTTCAAAAATTTGACGTTTGTGACATGAAGTAACAAACTTTTTAACATTAGAAAACAAGGTAGGTCAGTAAAAACCAGCTCTAAGGATCTTTTCAGCAGTAGTTTTCCAATACAAATGCCCTCCACAGTCACCTGCATGAAATTCTTCAAGTATTTTATCAGCTTCTTCCTTTAGTAAACAATTCAATTATATCCCACTATGATCTCTCCAAAATATTACATTATCTAAGTTACAAAATATCATTGCTTTAAGTTTTAGAAATCTAGCTTTAGTCCTTGAAAATTCAGGAGGAGCTTGTAAGTTTGTAAGTACAAAGATGATATCTGAGTACCAAGGTGAATCTAGAAAGGCTTTACTGATTGTTGGAGTCACCATCTCTTCCTGGTCATCAACTTGAGCAATAAAATTTATATCTAATGCATTGTAGTTAGATTCAACCATTAATTTGGCTAATCCTTGTCCTTTAATGATTTTTGTGGGTTTAATTTCTATGTTATATTCTAAAATAGTGGAAATCCACTTACCTCTTCTTCCATCAGGGCCATCCTGAGTAAGAATGTCTTTAACTACAAAATTTGGGACATAGGCAATTATGTGGGAATAGCGAATATAAACTCTAAAGTCTTTGATGGCTTTAACCAAAGCTAAGGCTTGTTTCTCCATTATGTTATATTTCAGAGGGGCATCTCTAAGGGTCTTACTAAAAAAATATATAGGTTGTTCAAACCCTTAATCATTATTCTACAGTAAAACTGCAGCAATGGTATGCTTTGAAGAAAATGAAAAAATTATGAAATCTTTTTTGAAATCTGGACGGATTAAGACTAGTGTTTTAGTTAAAGCCTGCTTTATGGATTCAAATGATTGTTTGGCTTCGACATTCCATTTTATAATAGAGTCTTTTTTGAGCATGTTTTTTAGTTCTCTAATGATTTGAGCTAAGTTTGAAATAAATCTTCTCAAAAAATTAATCTTACCTAAGAAAGCTTGCAACTCTTTGATATATCTAGGTGGATGAATGTTCAGAATTGCTTCTATCCTAGCTAGATCTATTCTAATTCCTTCTTTTTAAATTATATGTCCTAGTAACTTACCTTCCTCTTATCCAAAAATACTTTTCTTGGGATTTAAAGAGATGTCAAATTTCCTACATTTAATAAAGACCTGTCTCAAATGATCCAAGTGTTCATTATCTGATTTGAAAAATACAGTAATATCATCTAGATAAATTACCAAGAAATCATGAATCTCCTTTGCAAAGGCTATGTCCATATCTCTCTGAAAGGTTGCTCCTGCATTCGTCAGACCAAAGGGCATTTTCACATACATGAAAGTGCCCCAAGGAGTGGTGAAAATTGTTTTAGCCTGATCTTCCTTTTGGACTAGGATCTGGTTGTATCCTGAAAAACCATCTAAAAAAAAAATCCTAGAGGAGCTAACTACCCTTTGTAATATATTATCCATCTTTGGTAAATGGTAATTATCCTTTAAAGACACTTTGCTAAGATTTCTAAAGTCGACACATAATCTAATTTCTCCAGTTTTCTTTCTTTTTCGAACTAGATTTGAAACCCAATCAAAATATCTGATTGGTGCAATGATCTAGACATCATACATTCACTTTACTTCCTTTTCTATCAAAGGTAATAGAACATGATTAATTTTTCTCAACATTTGTTTGAATGGTTTTTTATCCTCTTTCATTGGATTTTTTTGTTGGATTATGTTTGTATCATAAGATTTGAGATCCTCATAACTCCAAGCAAAAACATCTTGGTATTCCCTAAAAAGATCAATGTATTTTTCCTTTTCTTGCAGAGGTAAATATTTAGACAGTTTTATCATCTTTGGTTTTAATTCTGTCCCAATATTACATTCCTCAATATCAGACCTAACTGGCTCCATTTTTGGCTTTTTAGGCACATCATTGGAGTCAAAGAGATCTTCCAAAGGGGTTAAGCCTTTAGGGAAAAAATTATCTTTGAGATCTAACATGTCAATTTCTTCTTCAAAGATTTCTTCAATATCTATCTTCTCTAAGCTATCTATGTTAGATTGACTAAATACAGTAGGTTTATTAAATTTATGTACATTTATGTTATCTATTTCACAATCCAAATCTGAATCTATATTACAGTTTGTATCTATTTTACAGTTTTGAAATTCTTCTTCATTGTTTAAGAAATGGTAAATCTACCAATACTTAAGGTTATCTGGAATAATTGGTCTATATTTAACCTCAGCAATGTACTTGTGTGTTGGTTGGAATGGTAAATTGCATGTACTAGCAAAAGTTGCTAGGCAATGTGCTTGAGTATTTTGTTTTCTAGGTATAGCAGCAAATTTTCATTCCAATAAATCATCAGTTAAATCTGTCACAGTGTCTCCCTATCTGGCTAGTCTAGGGTTATAAATATAATATACTGCATTTATTTTCTTTATGATTAATTTTGAATCTCCCATGATTAGTATTATTTTTCTTCCTAAGTTTCTAATGATTTGGAGGCCTATAATGAGTGCCTCATACTCAGCCATATTGTTGGTACATTTGAAGTTGAGTCTGAAGGCATGTCCTTCTGAGTGATTAGTCTCCATGTTTGTAATCCATACTCTTGCTCATGCTCCTAATTTTTTTACAGAACCATCAAAGTCTAAGTGCCAAAGGGATTCATGAAAGATGTTGTCATTGTTTGGTGTTGGCTTTTTATCAATCAGTTTAATTTGGATTTAATTATTCTCAGAGTTACATAAGATAGAAGTGTCCAGGTCAGTTGGTGTAGACTAAATGGGATAATTTATATATCTTTCAGCACTACTAACCATGAATTTCATCAATGTTTCCCTATATAGCTTTTTAGGCTGACCAAACACTGATATAGTAACATAACTCATGTCTAATTGTAGAGATCCCTGCAACTTTGTTCCCCATGAGCGAGAAAGTAGCATACCATATTTAGGTGGGATATCAGCTACTACAATGTCCATTAATATACTCTTACTAGGGTGGTGAACTAATGTCACACATAAGTCTTTGATTAATCCTAAGCACTTAACTTTGCTAGAGTCAAATGAAAACAAATCTTTGCAAGGCCTGGTTATTTCTAGATTAAGAGTTTCCATTATAGCTTTAGGCATTAAATTATAGGAAGCTCCTGAATCTAGCATAGCATTATGGAGAATATGATCATGAATGGTAAGACTGATATAAAAGGGAGGGACTGATCCATCTGCATGTTTTCCATTCACATCAGAGCCAAAGATCAACTCTAGTTGATCATCTTTCAAATTAATTGTATCTTCACCATCATTCATATTCAGTGTTTCAGTTATGTTTGATTTGTATAAGTCATTTTTTACCAATTCTGTTAAAGGAATGGGTATTTTTAACTTAGCAATTTCATTCTGAATATTAAATGAGGGTTGAGATTTACTAATTTGAACTAATTCATCTTTAGTAACTGTAATTTGACTTGGTTTTTCTTGAGTTTCTACAGTTGTATTTCTATCTTCAATTGTTTTGACATTCTCTGTCTGAGTTTCCTAAGTTTTACTGCTTTTAACCTTTTTTTCATGGATTGTTTGTGTAGCAATAGAAGTTTTATCAGACTTAGAAGTATCAGCAGGTGTTTTTGAATTATCAATTTTTGGATCTACTGGTTTAGGATCAGCAAAAGGTGTTTTTGGATATAAATTTGTTGATTTATCAGATTTAGAGGCTTTTTCTACAACAGATTTCTGTGTGTCTTTTGAGGCTTGAACCACTTCATCAGTAATATCAACAATTTTGGAACTTGATGATCTTTTAGGACTAGAAATGGGTTGAGAAGAATGGGAACTTTGCTTATTTTCCCTTGGGAGAATTTGCAAAACTTTTGTTTTTGGTGCTTCTAAATTTTTCTTATTTTGATTTTGGGAATTGTTTTGGGTAGAAGACTCATTTTTTTTCTTGTGTCTAAGGTTATACTGACTATGTATCTAATTTATGGCAAATTCATAACCCTTTTTATATTCAAAGGATTCACTGGACTCTAATTTGAGTTTTTGAAGCTCAAATAGTTCCTGATCTTCCTGAGTGAGGAAAATGGTATTATTTTCATCTATTCCATTAGATGATTGATGTCATCCTCATATTCATCATTATTTTGATGTCATCCTCATAGTTCTCCTGGAATGGGGGCCTAATTGTTTGGTCTGGACCTGTTTCTTTTGCTTTTCCTTGATTTATATTTTTTCTAAAGTTGGGATTTTTGATCTGTTGTTGATTATCCCAATGGGGTCTTTTTTCTATATTATCTAGTCTATCCATCATTATTTCTAAGGTTTTGGCTAAGCTATCTATTTTTTCATCTGAATTTGAATTTTCTTCTTTGATAGTCACCCTTATTTCATTTCCGAGTCTAGCTTTTTTAGCTAATATATTTATTTCTACACTAACAACATCTAATTGCATGTTTTCTAAGGTATTTGCATCTCTTTCCCTTAATTGATAAGCTATATCTACATCAAATCCATCAAGGAATTTGAGCAGAAAATAATGAGTAGGTTTAAGAGTTACAGGAATAGAATTATAGACACTATTATACCTAGTGCAGTAATCTTGAACTGACTCATTTGGGGATCTTTTTAATGCATCAAATTCAAATGATATTTGAAGGGGATTATTTTTCTTTTCCCATTTATTCAAAAACGTTGTAAAAAATATAGCTAAATCAATTATGCTACCAGCAGCTTGATATTTAAACCATTTCTTTACTTCTCCAGTCAAAGTTTGAGTAAAAAATCTCATTTGAACATCTAAGTGATCTATTTCATAAATTTCAAAGAAGTCTGTGATTTTAGTTTTGTGTTGCTGAGCAGTATATTGTGTAGTACCATCAAACAATGGTATTTTGTTTTGATAATCTTGAGGCATGTCATGCAACTGTTGAGGTAAGACAAGGGGAGCATATCTAGCAGTCGTGGCTAAAAGCTTAGTTTGAATAGAAGATATAGTAAAAGAACTTGGAGCTGTGTTCGAAATGATAGCTGATGAACTGAAAACGTTACCAGAAGTGCAGGGAAATGATATTGGGATATGAGTGGAAATACTAGGAAATTAGAATGGTGAATTTGCAAAATTAGAAGGTAAACTAGTGGATTTAGTGGATGAAGTGGATGGTGGAAAAATTATCCTAGGTTGCAAAGGCAGTCCAGGGATAAATGGATTTGTGGATGAGTTGGGAGTGGTATTTATATATGATGTAACAACATACAGAGATGAATCTGCAGCTGGTATTATTGTGGTGTGTAATTGAGAAACTGGAGGTTTGTTTGTATAAGTCAAAAATTTAGCTAATTCAATAGCCTCATCAATATCCTTAAGAATTGTAACATTAATTTCTTCAACTTTAGTCTGATATTCAGCTTTCTTTGATTTAGATCTTGCAGTAATAATTTTCTATTTTGTATTCAAGAATGAAACAAAAGTAGGGTCTACAACAATAGTTTTTAAATCATTTTAAGATTTGCTTTAAAATAAGGAATGCTAAAATTTCAGATCAAAATCAATATCTTGCAGAATAACTAATTCTTGAGGTAATGAATTGAATCTTATTTATGATACTTCAGCTTCTAAGTTTTCTATTTGTTTTTTCTTTTTTCCAATTCGGTCTGGGTTATCTACTATGACAACAGGTTTAAGATCTGGGTTAGACCTGGTATAGTCGTTTTTCCTACAAGCCATAATTACAATTTTTCAATACCCACAACCTATAAAAATAATCTTGAAATAAAAATATGAAAAATAATTTTCCTTCAAGACAATTTTATGACTGACGATTGGTTAATTCCCCAGTGGTCACTAGTATGATATCACTCTAGTAAATTATTATGTTGTGGGATTTTGAGTTTTTAGTCAAAGAATACTAGAGGTAACCACAAACCTACTTCAAACTCTAGGATCTGGCCTTCCTAGGGTTCAGAGAGGGCTCTCTCTTTAAAGTTTAACTTTTTATTTATTTATAATATCAGGCTAGTTATGAAAGTACAATTTGGTTTTGGTTTAAAGGGTTTGGTGAGAAAAAATCACTTGGAGGTAAGATAGAGAGAAATCTACTTGTGAATTGGGCTATGGAGTCTAAATTAAGCTAGCAGCACTAGAAATCAAGGCCAAAAAGGTACAAATATATTCAAGGCAAGATAGATAACCCTCAGAGATTTGGGAAAGTGGTTTTTTGTGAGGTGGTATGATCGAGATAAAGGGCACTTAAGGATCCTTTGATCCGGAAAATGGAAGTAGAAGGTAGAGGTCAAACGGGAGAAGGAGAAATTAAGGGTTCCTTGCACCGAAAATCAGAAGAAAACATTAAAATTGAAACTAGTTAAAGACAGGGAGCACTTGACTAATCCTGTAGTAATACTCCTAGTTACACATTTAGACATAACAAACATAAAATGAATGCATGAAACCTAGGAAAGGAAACAGTGATAAGTAGGAAGTACCTCACTCATCATCTTATCACAGGGATCCTGAATTATGATGCAAGTCAGCTTGTCTAGTCTGCTACTTCGAATTCAAACACACAATAGCCTCCAATGTTCAACAAAAATGTCTATTATAAGTCTAGAAATTTTATTCCACACTGAATACTTCTGAATTTGAAGTATTTATACAAAAATTATTAAAAATATCCTAGAATATTTCTAGGAATAACTTTAGGAAAAAGAAAATAGCGTTACATAATAAAAGGGACAACTACTTGACAAATCCGCAAGCTGTCCTCTTTTATCCAAAATAAATAGAATTGTTTTGCTAACAAGGAGCTTTTAGCTGCCTATGTGTCCTGCTTGCTGGCTGTTAGATATTTTCATGCATTTAACTTGCCTTCCCTGATACTCTCTCCTACTGATACTCTTTAACCTAATGCTCTTTAACGCTGATACTCTTTGACCATTAGTTTTACTGTTTTACTGCTGTAAAATTATCTTTTAGCAGTAAAAAATCAGCAAACTGTCTTTTCATTTTATCTTTATTTTGACTGTCTCTATGTAATTTTTTCACTGTTTTTACCTTTTATCTTTACATCAAATCTGTGAAAGTTTGTCACTCTTCTTCTTTTGGAATTTTTTAGCTTCCTGAATTTTTCATCAGCCTCTGTATATCTTGCAAAAGTAGGCTTGATGACAAAGAGGTGCTTAATTTCATGCTGTAGAAAGAATAAATCCTCAAAATACTGAAGTAAAACTTTGCCTGTAGGAGTGCCTTGTGCTAGTTGCTTGTTTACTTGCTCTTTAGCAAACTCCCTAATCTTTTTGTCATAGTCCTTTTGTGGCATAAGTTTCTCATTGAAAACATGTATGTCTGGTAAGCCTTTCTGTCTTAAATTTGGGTACTTTACCATAAATCTATTTATGACAAGGTTCATTGTTTCACACTTTTCTTCAAGATTACTCATTAAGTTATTTTTAGTGATAACCTTCTTGATTTGCAAGATTGTCCATGTCCTGTCTAATACTTGCAATTCTTCAAGTTGCTCCCTATTCTTCTGTTTAGAAATGTAATGAGTTTTAAAGCTTGTGCAAGCTTATCAGTCAACTCATCCTTTGTCTTTTGTATTTCTGTTTGGGCTGCTAATAAAAATTATTTCTGCTCATATATAACCTGAATTGAAGGCCATTGATTATGAATGGCTTCCATTGTGTTAGTCCAGAGATGATTTTTAATGTATGAGTTCTGCTATGTGAAGTCAATTCTTTTGGTAAATTCTTGAGCTGCTCTCCCAATCTGATTGCTTTCTGCTCATGAGTTCTGGCATTGATCTGAGCTGTCTTATTTTCCCTCTCAAGATTTTCAATTATCTTATTCAATTTGTTTATCTCATCTTTCTTTAAAGACATATCTTCCATGGCTTTGAAAATCTGGCTAGCTTCATCTGTTTGTTGTACATTTGTGGTAGAAGATTCTGTAACTGAAGTGGTGGCTGAAGTCACTAGCACTGTAGTTGCCAGTGGGCCCTTTGGTGTTAGTTTCTCTCCTAAAGTAGAAGGTACAATTGTAGTAATCATTGGGATCATTGTAGGAATTGTAGGAATTTATGGTTCTTTTACAGTCTCTCTCTCTTGGACAAGTTTGTCCATTTTTGTTTCCATCTCCTTGATTTGTGCTGTCAATTGAAGTATGACCTTCATCATTTCTTCTTTTTCACTTTGATCTTGGAGGATTTCCTTTGTTTGTGGATGCTCACTTTGAGGAAGCTTAAGTTGTTTCCTCAAAGCTGCTATGTCCTCATTCCTTTTCTTAACCAATATTTATGTTGCTTAGATGTTTGAGGGATCATATCCCACCTGTAAAACTAGTTCCTCTAAGGCTTTGATCCTTAGGTCCTTGGCATAAAGTGATGATTTACCCATCTTCATCTGATCTTGCATATTAAGTATGGTATTTTGAAGTTTATTGGCACTCATTGCTTTGGTTGCCACTGTAGAATATAACATTTCAGATATATGTCTATGGAACTCAATCTGGTCTAGCTCATGAATATTTTCTGTGTCTACGTCAAGGTCCACCTTTTTATAGTCTGATACTGTTTTAGGTGCTGGGGTAGTAGGCTGTAAAAATGACATCATCATTTTATTGCTGGAATAGTCAAATGCTGATAATAACCTATTCTGATTTCGAGGCTTCTGCTTCAGGAATTGAGAATATATTTTTGTCTTTATCTCCTCATTTTTTTGCTTAATTTGCTTATACCTCTCTTTGATGTCCAAGTCCTTTTCCTCAACTAGTTGTGAGGAAGAGGCTTCCATGTTGTGTTGTTTCTCAATCATCTGTGTGTCATTCTGGTTTACTGGTGTTTCCTTTTGAATTTCCATAAGTGTTCCATTGATTATGGTTGTTTCTATATCATCATTGGTCACTGGAGCATTTGTCTCATCAATATCAATTGTTACTTTCTCCTTATAAATTGAACTGAGCTTAAGCCTTTTGTTATAGATTATTTTAAATGTGTCTTAGTTGTTGTCTCTGGTGTGTAACCTCCTTCCTCTCTGACTCTCTTTATTGATGTTTCTGGTTATTTGACAACTCCCAAAGTTGGTGTTGTTCCTGTTTGGTTTGTTGCCTCTATCAAGATGTTTTCACTCCATTCAATTTTATTAGCAAACTTTTCTATTTCATGTTTTGACTCATGGATAAAGGGTGTTAATTTACACTTCACCCTTAGCTTGCTTAAGATCCCTTGTGGATCATAATTCTATGGAAAACTCTCATCAAATATAAACTCTGATAACTTCTTTGTTATTTCCTTTTCTACAACTCTGTGGTTGATTATGAATGGCCCAATTTGATTCTTTAACTTAAATTGGGTCTTTTTATTGGCGGCCATAAATTTAATTGAATCTGAATTGAGAATTTGTCTAAGATATTCAAGTGCAGAAATTCTCATACACACATGCTTGGGCAACTTGTAGGGTAACAAGTTTGACCCAAAAATCCTTAATTCAGTGTGTTTTTCATAGAGGTACCAATCTCCAACTTTGTTCTGCTCTGAAAGCTGCAATATTATTTTCATTTCTTCACCGATCCTAGGTTGTTTTGATTTGTTTAATGTGCTCATTGTTGGATGAAAAAACAGTTCTGAAAACTCTGAATAAGTGGAATCACTAGATTCTTTTCTCAGTAATGAATTCCAAAAGATAATTGATAGAGGCTTTCCCTCTACAATATGTTATCACTCTAGTAAATTCTTAATTTGTGGGATTTTGAGTTTTTAGTCAAATAATACTTGAGGTAACCACAAACCTACTTCAAACTCTAGGATCTAGCCTTCCTAGGGTTCAGAGAGGGCTCTCTCTTTAAATTTTAGCTTTGTTTTGATTTATAATATTAGGCTACTTATGAAAGTACAATTTAGTTTTGGTTTAAAGGGTTTGGTGGGAAAAAATCACTTGGAGGTGAGATAGAGAGAAATCTACTTGTCCATTGGGCTATGGAGTCTAAATCAAACTAGCAGCACTAGAATCAAGGCAAAAAAGGTACAAATATATTCAGGGCAAGATAGATAACCCTTAGAGATTTGGGAAAGTGGTTTTTTGTGAGGTGGTATGATCGGGATAAAGGGCACTTAAGGATCCTTTGGTCCGAAAAATGGAAGTAGAAGACAAAGGTAAAACGGGAGAAGGAGCAATTAAGGGTTCCTTGCACCGGAAATCAGAAGAAAACATTAAAATGGAAACTATTTAAAGACAGGGAGCACTTGACTAATCCTGTAGTAATGCTCCTAGTTACACATTCAGACAGAACAAACATAAAATGAATGAATGAAACTTAGAAAAGGAAACAGTGACAAGTAGGAAGTACTTCACTCATCAGCTTATCACAGGGATCCTGAATTATGATGCCAGTCAGCTTGTCCAGTCTTCTACTTCGAATTCAAACACGCAATAGCTTCCGATGTTCAACAAAAATGTCTATAATAAGTCCTTCAATTTTATTCCACATTGAATACTTTTGAAATTGAAGTATTTATACAAAAAGTATTACAAATATCCTTGAAGAGTTCTAGGAATAACTTTAGGAAAAAGAAAATATAATTACATAATAAAAGGGACAGTTGCTTAACAAATCAACAAGCTGTCCTCTTTTATCCAAAATAAATAGAATTATTTTGCTAACAAGGAGCTTTTAGCTGCCTATTTGTCCTGCTGGTTGGTTGTTAGATATTTTCATGCATTTGACTTGCCTTCACTGATACTCTTTCCTACTGATACTCTTTAACCTGATGCTCTTTAATGCTGATACTCTTTGACCATTATTTTTACTGTTTTACCGCTATAAAATTATCTTTTAGCAGTAAAAAATCAGCAAATTGTCTTTTCATTTTATCTTTATTTTGACTGTCTCTAGGTAACTTTTTCACTTTTTTTACCTTTTATCTTTACATCAAATCTGTGAAATTTTTCCACTCTTCTGCTTTTGGAATTTGGACATTATTCAGCTTCCTGAAGTTTTCATCAGCCTCTGTATATCTTGCAAAAGTAGGCTTGATGACAAAGAGGTGCTTAATTTCATGCTGTAGAAAGAATAAATCCTCAAATTACTGAAGTAAAACTTTGCCTGTAGGAGTGCCTTGTGCTAGTTGCTTGTTTACTTGCTCTTTAGCAAACTCCCTAATATTTTTGTCATATTCCTTTTGTGGCATATGTTTCTCATTGACAACATGTATGTCTGGTAAGCCTTTCTGTCTTAAATTTGTATACTTTACCATAAATCTAGTTATGGAAAGGTTCATTGTTTCACACTTTTCTTCAAGATTATCATTAAGTTCTTTTTAGTGATAACCTTCTTGATTTTCAAGATTGTCCCTATCCTGTCTAATACTTGCAATTCTTCAAGTTCCTCCATGTTCTTGTTGTTTAGAAATGTAATGAGTTTTAAAGCCTATGCAGGCTTATCAGTCAACTCATCCTTTGTCTTTTGTATCTCTGTTTGGGCTGCTAATAACAATTCTTTATACTCATATATAACCTGAATTGAAGGCCATTGATTATGAATGGCTTCAATTATGTTAGTCCAAATATTATTTTTAATGTATGAGATCTTCTTTGTGAAAGTCAATTCTTTTTGTAAATTCTTGAGCTGCTCTCGAAATCTGATTTCTTTCTGCTCATGAGTTATGGCATTGATCTGAGCTGTCTTATTTTCCCTCTCAATAATTTCAATTATCTTATTCAGTATGTTTATCTCATTTGTCTTTAAATACATCTCTTCATTGGCTTTCACAATCTGGCTGGCTTGATCTGTTTTTTGTACATTTGTGGTAGAAGATTATGTAGTTGAAGTGGTGGCTGAAGTCACTAGTACTGCAGTTTCGAGTGGGCCCTTTGGTGCTAATTTCTCTCCTAAAGTAGAAGGTACAACTGTAGTAATCACTGGGATGGCTGTAGGAATTGTAGAAATTTTTGGTTCTTTTATAGTCTCTCTCTCTTGGATAAGTTTGTCCATTTGTGTTTCCATATCCTTGATTTGTGCTGTCAATTGAAGTATGAGCTTCATCATTTCTTCTTTTTCACTTTGATCCTGGAGGATTTCCTTTGTTTGTGGATGCTCACTTTCAGGAAGATTAAGCTATTTCCACAAAGCTGTTATGTCTTCATTCTTTTTCTTAACCAATATTTATGCTGCTTGGATGTTTGAGGGATCATATCCCACCTGTAAAACTAGTTCCTCTAAGGCTTTGATCCTTAGGTCCTTGGCATAAAGTGATGCTTTATCCATCTTCATCTGATCTTGTATATTAAGTATGGTATTTTGAAGTTTATTGGCACTCATTGATTTGGTTTCCACTGTATAATATAAAATTTCAGATGTCTGTCTATGGAACTCAATCTGGTCCAGATCATGAATATTCTCTGTGTCTACCTCAAGGTCCGCCATTTTATAGTCTGCTACTCTTTTGGGTGCTGAGGTAGTAGGCTGTAAAAATGACATCATCATTTTATTGTTGGAATAGTCAAATGTTGATAATAACCTATTCTGATTTCCAGTCTTCTACTTCAGGAATTGAGAATGTATTTTTTTCTTTATCTCCTCATTTTTCTGCTTAATTTTCTTATACCTTTCTTTGATGTCCAAGTCCTTTTCCTCAGCTGGCTATGAGGAAGAGGCTTCCATGTTGTGTTGTTTCTCAATCATCTGTGTGTCATTCTGGTTTACTGGTGTCTCCTTTTGAATTTCCATAAGTGTTTCATTGATTATGGTTGTTTCTATATCATCATTGGTCATTGGGGCATCTACCTCATCAATATCAATTGTTACTTTCTCCTTATCAATTGAACTGAGCTTAAGCCTTTTGTTATAGATTATTTTAAATTTGGTCTTAGTTGTTGTCTCTGGTGTGTAACCTCCTTCCTCTCTGACTCTCTTTATTGATGTTTATGGTTGTTTGAAAACTCCCAAAATTGGTGTTGTTCCTGTTTGGCTTGCTGCCTCTATCAAGGTGTTTTCACTCCATTCAAATTGATTAGCAAAATTTTCTATTTCAGGTTTTGACTCATGGATAAAGGGTGTTAATTTACACTTCACCCTTAGCTTGCTTAAGGTCCCTTGTGGATCATAATTCCATGGAAAACTCTCATCAAATCTGAACTCTGATAACTTCTTTGTTATTTCCTTTTCTGCATCTCTGTGGTTGATTATGAATCGCCCAATTTGATTCTTTAACTTAAACTGGGTCTTCTTCTTGGCGGCCATAAATTTAATTGAATCTGAATTGAGAATTTGTCTAAGATATTCAAGTGCAAAAATTCTCATACACACATGCTTGGGGAACTTGTAGGGTAACAAGTTTGACCCAAAAATCCTTAATTCAGTGTGTTTTTCATAGAAGTACCAATCTCCAACTTTGTTCTACTTTGAAAGCTACAATATTATTTTCATTTCTTCACTGATCCTAGGCTATTCTGATTTGTTTAATATGATCATTGTTGGATGCAAAAATAGTTCTGAAAACTCTGAATAAGTGGAATCACTGGATTCTTTTCTCAGTAATGAAGTCCAAAAGACAATTGATAGAGGCTTTCCCTCTACATCCATATTTTGCAAAGAAACTGGAAATTTGTCTACTTGAGAGAATAAAAACAAATGGAAATGATAAGATGAATATCTAAAAACTCCTTCTGTGGGTAATTTAGTCAACTGGTGGTGGATGGTATCTGCTATGAAACCAACATAGTCAAAGAGACTGCTAGAGGTTGACCAGGAGACATGGTGGACAAGAAACCAAGAATAGATTCATCAATATACTCATCTGTAAAATATCTAAGGATAAAAGATAGCATAGAGATAATCTGTCTAGAACCTTCAGGAAATTTAGGTGTGGAGTATGGAGGATTTATCTTTGGAATATCAACATGAGAAGGCATAAAATTCTGAAAGATCATGAAACTTTTAGGGAAATCTATGCCAAGGTATAACTGAGTTAATGCCTCTATAGACAAGGGGAATGCTTGGGGATCAGGTTGTAATTATAGCATTTGATTAATTGACTGGGCTGCAATGGTAAAAAGTATTTCTTTTTCTGCATTTACTATAGCCCTTTGATCTGGCTCATAGTATTTTTGGCAAAGTCTGATGAGTTCTTGACCAGCATGAGTCAATGGGACTATATACTTAGGCAAATGGGTTTCCCAAATTGGAATATCATCTTTTTCTAGATATTTTTCATAACATCAATTGTGTATATCTAGAAAATTAAACTCAATAACAGGGTCTGCAATTTTATAGTCAAGATCAGTCAAAGGAATGTTTTCAGCAGCAACCACAGGTGGTTGAAGGGGGTTTACGGTTCTAACAGATTTGGCAGTGATGGCTGGGGTAGGCTTAGGGGCCTTGGATCCCTCAGATTTAGGTGTTTTGGATCCTTCAGGTCTACGTGTGCTCTGTTTCTTAGGAATTTTGGGTAACTAATGCAAGATAAGACTGTTTGCAGGAGTTTTTATTTTAACAGAGAGGAAACTGAGCGATTTAGGTTAAGGATGGCTTCTTTTGGTCTTTTTTCTCAATTAGGTTTATCTGAGGATGTAAAACTGGTATAAAATAGAAAACAAGGGTTTTCTGAGTAGGTTTGATTGAAAAAAATGGGTTTTCAAGCTAATTCAGATTTTTTAGCTGTTTAGATCCTTAAATTTGATCTTTAGACTCTGAAATTTGAGGAATTTGGCTTTAAAAAGGCTTGCAATAGAAAACATGGTTTCCTGGGAAAATTTTGCCAGGGTTTGGCCTCTTTTTTGGTATTTTTAGGCAATTTATTTTGGTAAATTCTTCAATAAAAATGGGTTGGTTCTCTTAAAGACGGTTTAAACTTGATTTATAGGTTTCAATTTTGAGAAAAATACCTTTTTGTAGGTATCTGGCTCTGAAAAGGATTTCTGAGGTTTTCAGTTGAAATTCTGGCTTCAGCAGTTTGTTTGGATCGGTGCACAGCTTCTCAATCAGTCTTCAGAGGTTTATTTCTGATAACTACAAAGGTTTTCGGGTGAAAAAAGGAGAATCAGGACTTAAAAGGATTTAAACAAAGCTCTTGACGACCAGGAGACAATGCGAAATGGTTTTAATCACGAAACAATGAAATAAAATCCATGTTTCAAAGGTTTAACCATATGATTTAATCTTCATTAATTGTCATTGAATGCAAGTCTCGTTAATGGCGGGAGGCAGTTTTAGATTTTAAACACAAAACCAAACAGTGGTTATCGCGTGGGGTTATGGTGGTAAGATGTTTGGAGCAAAACGCACGCGATCTAATCGATAGAGGCCACGTGGAGGGAAGGGGTCTTGGTGAAACCACCTATTTCGCGTGCATTTGGAGTTCGACAAGACGGGAATATTTTCAACGCGATATCGCATATCAACCGTTAGATCTGAGGAATGAATGCGAAGGGTCAAGATTGAACGAGAAACTGCATTAAAATGGAATGGTGTGGGACCGGGGTTTTTATATGCGCGCACGGATGGGTAAAAAATTTATATAAGGTTTAAAACTTATATATAATGTTTAATGAATATGGATGCGGGGTTTGATTATACACAACGAAAAAGACTTTAACCCATATAAAAGTGTGTTTTAATAAAGGTTAAGCCTCTAGGCTTGTATAATATGTCGGGGGGAGTGATTTATATAACATGTATTTAAACATTCTTTATTATGAAATGTTTTAACAATGCATATATGGGCGATGTAGTATTATATTATATAGTTATTTAAACTTTGGGTATGTGTTTAAATACTATAGGGTCGGGATATTTGATTTAAGTGATAAGTTTTAGACCAAAGGGTGTATATTGGGGTTTTATTTTAGCACATGGATAACTTTGGTCTAAAAAATTGTAATAGTGGGTTTTTGGGGATATTTAAATATAGAGAATTATTAAGTAGGATAAGGTATTTTTAGGGATTTAATAAACTAAGTTAAAATTTTATATGAAAAGGGGAATGGAATACACACAAAAATACATAAAATCACTAATTAAAGTGTAAAATTAAAGCAAAGCTTATCTTTTTATCATGTCACCAATACTTAGGATAAAGTATTTTTTGAGGGCTTTTGTATGTTTTTGAATGAATGGAAGTTAATTAGATGTGTTTATATGCTTCATTAAGTAAGAATGAGTCTTTACTTATGAAAGGAGTTATAATGTATGAATGAGAGATGAAATAATGATGAATGGGGATTATAAGAATTTGATATTTTCAACTAACCAGTCATCAAGCCTTGGATCTGGTCCTAACAAAATTCAGAGAAATGCTCTGAGCCTGTTTGACCGATAGTTTAGATTAGAATATTAAACACCTATAGGGGAGGGGAAATTAGTAATTTTGTCCGATAATCATTTATTACATGTTTTCTCCATTTCTTTCTACCTACCCAGCTTAATTCTAACATTTTTCCTTCATTTGGTAGGTGCATTTAGGCTTTCAACCTTGAAACATTTATTCTTTAAAGCATAAACTATCTAAATCTACCTTATTTCATCCGAGAGCTTAGATTAAACTGTTGAACTCCTCATTATTCTCTACCTATCTACTGATTTGTCAAGTTTAAACTGTCTAACAAATCTTTATTCACTATCTAAAACATGAAATTGAAAACATGACAAGTTAAGATTAAACATTTTAACTTATCATGGATTATGGCATTTATTGACACTCTGCTCATAATCATTTATTTTGCAAAAAGTAAAAGTAGTGGCATTTGGACTTGCTCACTTTCAGGTTTTATTTTCATCTTTTTTCTTTTTGGGGTTTATATTTTTCAAGTCCTTTGATCTTTCTTTTAGGACTTTTTACCCTCTTTTTGATTTTTTTATTATTTTTTCATTTTTTTATTTTTTCAAAATATGGGAAAACAACTTGCAGAAAGCAAGGTATGTACATATTTACAAGAATATCAAAGTCAATTCAAAATTATGAATCCTATATTTATAGGACCATAACAGAACCATTATTAACAACGTAAATAAGTTGATTCTTGTATAACCCTAATGGCATACATTGTATGTCAACAATAGGAACAAATGAATAACCCCATTTGTTTATATTCAAATCCAACTAGTAGATAATGTAACCATAAGTAGGGTAATATTCATAATATTTATCTAGATATACTAATAAATTTTTTGTTTAAAGAAGATAGCCTCCTTTGGTCACGTGTTATGCCACCATATTGAAGCATCGTCCCCTTCCAAACCTTGTCAACACTACTACAAATGAGAAAATGTGAATCCATGTCTTTAGAAACATGTTTCAAGAACACACATTTATATTTTTGTGCACTTCATTTTTGAAACAAAGAGAAGAATCCTCGCTCCCCAAGGGTAAGAACTCTAATATTTCTAAACGATTTCGTAAAAGAGTTGACAATGAAACAATTTTTTATATGCAAATAACTTCCAGGTGTGTTGAACAAAATGATTGATCCCACTTTACATTCAATTGTGTATTGAGAATGAAGAAAAGGAAAAACTGTGGTAGACAAGTGATCTCTATTGTTAAGATATTATGTTATGAAGCAATCATGGGAAAAAGGATTTGGGAAAGAAATAAATCCTAACTCTTTCTAACCGCATTGATTGAAACTCATGAGGAAAAGTGGGTTTTCCAAAAGAAGGCACCATTCTCTACAAACCAACTTAAATTTCATCAAGACCAATAAAAGAATCCAATGAAATAGAAGCTCAGTAATCTCAAATGGGAGAAATTTCCAAATAGCGGGATCCATACCAAAACCAACAAATTTTGCAGGGAACAAAGGAAAACTTTCCTTCTCGACTGCAAAGGAAAACAAAAAACGCATCAATCACAATGGCCACAACATTTATTCACTATTTTAATGTCAAAATCGATTGTGAAAACAATCCACATTCACATATTGGTCATTACTTGGTTGCTATAGACTTCAATATTACAATGAAAAAATAAAATAGTGTAACTTTAAACTGCATAATTGGAAAAAAAAATTCTAGTAAAAATTTGAAAATTTTCTAATAACCACTAAAATTTAAATATAAAATTCTAACACAATTAACCACTCAAATTTGAAATTCATAAAATTTAAAATTGAGAATTTATAAAATTTTAAATTCTTATGACAGTTAAGCACTGAGATAGATATCAATGATTATTAATTATTGTAAGATGGCTTTTATATATATATATATATATATATATATATATATATATAATGCATAAATGGCCTTGTTTGGATAATGTGTCTCACAACTGGAAATGGTCGAATACATGCTAAAATGGAAGATAGAGAATATAATTCAAATGAAGAAGTTGTGGCATATGATTTTTTTTGTTGATATTAATATGCTTGCGAGAATGGTGGTTAATAAAAACTTATTTTGAAAGGTTTTGTGCTTCTAAATGTTAAATTTATATTGTTTTATGCATCTCTTATTTTGTGTTTTTTGGAGAATGTGTCTCGAAATTTTCACCAATTCGGAGCCTTTTAAGGTTAGTAGGTCATATTGTGCATTGTAATGTATTATATGTCATATTAGGCGAATTTTGAGGTCTACAATGTGCCTCTTAAGGAAATTATAAAATAATAGTGGAAATAATAAAATAAGATTTGATTACATCATCAAATTTTAGAGGGACAAAAGAAAAATCTAATTTTTCAACTTGTATTTTTAAATTATCTCCCTATGGGTTTACTCAAATTTCGAGTGAGAACACTCATTACATACAAAATTTGATTCCTCATCCAAGGAGTACACATATTGGATACTTTCGTTAGACACTATTACACAAAAAAATAGAAAAACATGACAAATGTGATTTCAAACTCGTGTGTTTTCATGTATTTTTCATTTTTCGTGTAGCAGTGTCCATCTCAAGTATGCAACAGGGTGCTCCTTGGATGAAGAATTAAATTTTGCATCCAACGAGTACTCACGTTTGATATTTGAGTAAAACCTTAGCGAGATAAGTTGGAAAAGTAGTTTTATTATTTTATTATTTTTAATCTTTTTACCATTTTACTCCAAAAATGGTGAATCGCCCCCCATGGTTTACATCATTATCTTGAATCCTATTGGTTCTTATAAAGTTTATTTTGGTTGTAAATTTTTCTTAGGAGGCCCATTTGGGACCTCAAAAGCTCTCTAATATGATGTGCTTTCAAGCATAGGTATTTCATAATTACGTTTTTTTTTTCACATTAAATCACATTTTTTTTACTTCATTTGTATCTACCACATAAGCCATTGATAAACATATAATAATAAAAATAATATTACAAAAAAAAAACTACCACAATACAAATATTAAATTTTTTAGTAAATAATTAAATAATTTAAATAATAATAAATAGTTAAATAATTAAATAATATTAATTAACTGATTTTCATATTGAGACAACATTTGTTACAATGCGACATTTGACAATGTTTGATTTTCGTTGACCATGGTTGATCTCCATATTGAGATAATGTTTGTGATAATGTGGCCATGGTTATTGAACATGATTGACCATGATTAACCATCATTGAGCATGATTGAGACAACCTTTGTCACAACGTGATGTTTGAATGTGGTTGACCATAGTTGATTTTCATATTGAAACAATCCTTGTCAGAATGCGACATTAGTTGATTTTCATTTTGAGAAAATCTTTGTCACTTGTGACGTTACACCATGGTTGAACATGATTATAAACCCAAATATTAATATTATAAAACCTATGAATAATATGATACTTTATAAATATGATTCATTAGATTAATAAACCCAAGGGATTGATATTATAGACCCAAGGGATTAATACTAAAAACCCAAGATATTATAAACCCAAGAGAATACTATTAAACCCAAGGGATAAATATTATAAACGCAAGGTATAAATAACCTACGATAAATATTATAAACCCTAAAATAAATATGATTGACCATGGTTGATGATGACTGATTTTCATATTCACAAAATATTTGTCACAATACAACATTGGACTATGATTGACCATGATTGATTTTCATATTGAGACAACGTTTTTCACAATGCAATGTTGGACAATCGCTAACCATCATTGACTATGGTTGATCTCCGTTATAGACTTTATGAAACATGGTTGATCATGATTAATGATGATTAACCATAAACACTTAAACCCTATAACTAATGAATCAATTATTTAAAAATAAATATTAATTAATAATTTACTAAATAATAATTAATAATTAATTAAAAAATATATTAAATAATAATTAATAATTAATTAATTAATATATTAAATAATCATTAATCATTGTTTAAAAAATATATTAATACAAAAGATTTATTTGGTTAAAAATATAATAACTTCATGATTTAATTTATGTTTTTTTTTTTTTAATTATTTTGAATTTTAAAAATTATTATTTTGATTAACTTGTTATTTCAAAATAATTATAACCCTTAAAACATACATTCATTACTATCGAAAATCACCCCTACATTGCATTAATTTGATTCCTGTAAAACATTTTCACACCCTTCAATGTGCATAATGTGTATTGACTCAAGATTAGCATAAGTATCATCACACATATTATCCACCCTAAGGTGGAAATATATGGTAATTAAAACGATTTCATTTATTATTATCATTTTTATATGGTTTTGGTTATAAATTTATTTTCTAGATTCTTAAGTTTTTAAGAGACCTAAATTGATTGGGTTACATCAAGGAAGTGTAAATGCGCCCCCTGTAAATGCGTCGTGGGAAACGATGACTCGAATTGTAATTTAACAAATCCCTAACTTAGTTCCTCTTAAACATTCAAATGAATGCGTATTATAAATTCCACACAACCCCTTGGCTTTATATAAAAAATATACACCTACAACCACACTTTCATCCATGACCTCAACGCTAATCAAATCAATTAAAAATTTGTTACAATGGTCATCGTGCATTAAAAGGAATTGGTTCAAATTGGATTGTTTTTCAATGTTCAGAGACGTCTATGAACAAAATGCATTCGACATACACGTTTATATCTTATCTTGACTTCACTTGAATAACTTCCACAAATAATAGGTGGCTCTAAGGTTCCTCGAGAAGAGGTTTCTCGAAGGTCTACCTACATCTGTCCAAGGCACGGGCTTGTTGCCGGAAGAAAACCATGATTAGATGTTTTATTGTCCTTGATTCCCAAGGACTTCGATTCGACGGTCCTCGTCTTGCAAGGAGGTGTTCGGGTAACCACACCCTACCCACAGCACTAAATTGTTTGGTCATTTCCCTCCTCCATTGCTATACGGGAGACTCTGCAAACCTAGGAATATTACAAGTCTTTTTTTCCTCACACTGAAAATTTATTACCATATTCATACATTTACATGGGTTGATGGCTGACCTAATTCTCAAAAGGTGGAAATGCCGCATCTCAAGCCCTTCACGAGTGGACTTGCATGGACTTTAGAGGTAAGAGTTTGGGTTCTCTTTTAGTATTTACATTGTATAAATTTTCTTATTCTCTTTATTAAAGATTATTTCGAAAATAGCTACTCTGAAAATTGTGGGTTATAGGTACGGCTTCTCAATGGCTCTTATGGACTTCAGAACCTTTGTGAATCGACTCTCTCATAGCCATACCAAGTTTTTAAAGGTCTCCTTATTTCACTACTAAATGAATATGTGATAGCTCTTAGGCATTCATCACATAGAATTTTCTTTTAAAATAGAGAAATATTTGTTTATACCCTATGTGAGGGTTACCCGTCCATGTATAGTCGATGCTATATATTTGTTTGTATATTTGATAAAAACTTTTAGTTAATAGTATTAAGGGATGTGGGAGTTTTTGTTGAAATTTAATTCCAACTACCCACATAGAACAGCAAGACGGCGAAGTAATTGTTGATGGGATCGAAAGACAACGATCAACAGCAGAATTAAAGTCTGATTTGAATATTAGGAAAGGAAAACAATGGTAGTGGAAATATCTAGTCCAGAACTTCACCCAATCTCTAACTGATCCACAACACCAACTAGCCTTCATTCCTCTTCCAAACACATTGAATGCACAGCCAACAGAGCATCATTCCCGAGGGTAGCAGAGATGGGCAGTGACGGAGGAAAGTGAACCTCCAGAATGGGTGACGTCATCCATCACTGGACCCACCACTTCACAAACCGTAAGAGTTCCGAGGGGTGAGGGAACTCACATAAATGAACTTCATGAATGCCCCCATAAAGCATAAAGGATATAAGTTTTTTAACCTTAACATAAGTTTAATGCTTTTTTACTTAGTTTTATATTCCCGCATATGTTTTATTTTTACCATGGGTTAATTATATTTTAACGCAGTACATGTTTTTTACTTTGGTTAAATGTGTTTTAATATATATTATATTTATAATATATAATATTGTAATATCATATGTGTGTGTGTGTGTGTGTGTGTGTGTGTGTGAGCATTGTTTGTAGAGACAGAGCATTGTAATTTGCTCGAAGGCAGAAACAGGGAAAACAGAGAGACAGTTGCTATGTAATTGATTTTTATGCCCGAACGCTGAAGACAAAGAGACAGCGAGATATTGTAGCGTTGTGTGTGTAATAGGCAAGAGAAATTTTCTACTATGAATCCAGAACCTTGTTCTGAAGAATTTTATGTTGTAACACAGTCAGTTTTATTTTTAATGAAATAGCAGTTTCATACTTTATCTCTGTGACTGAAATTTAAATTTTAGTTTTTTATCTCTGTGTGTGTTGTTGTTCGGAATTACTCAGAAAATTCCAACATGGTATCAGAGCTAGTCTAGGCACTCAGTGAACAAAGCAGAGTTTGCTCTTCTCTGCAGAAGCTGTAAGAATTTTATTGAAGCGGTTTTTCTCCAGCAGAGAAAACTTCTGTTTGTTTACACAGTCAAAAGAGTTTTTTTTTTTAACACAATCAAGAATGGCAGCAGCAGGCACCAGTCTGACAAATCCCCGACTTCCACAGTTTAACGGGAAAAACCATGAATATTGGGCTATCACTATGAGAGCTCTGTTTGCTTCACAAGACATATGGGAGCTAGTTGAGAATGGCTACCCAGAACCAGCAAATGCAGCAGCGTTGGCTGCTTTGAAAGAAACAGAAAGATATTTGTTAAAAGATAATAGGAAGAAGGACTCCAAAGCCCTATTCTATCTTTTTCAATCTGTACATGAGAGTATTTTCTCAAGGATTGCAGCAGCAACTAAGTCTAAGGAGGCATTGGATATTCTCAAGACAGTCTATCAAGGCATGAAGAAGGTGAAGACAACAAAGTTGCAAATGCTGAGGAGAAATTTTGAAACTCTCTGTATGAAAGAGTCTGAAAATATAGACTCATTCTTCACACATGTTATTGGGTTGGTTACCCAGATAAGGTCTCATGGAGAGACGCTTGAAGACAAAAGAATAGTGGAGAAAATCTTGAGAATTTTACCGTCAAGATTTGATGTCATAGTAGTGGCAATAGAAGAGACAAAGGATCTCTCACAATTTACAGTGGATGAGCTTAATTCATCCCTGATGTCTCATGAACACAGACTGAGCAGAGGAACAAATTCCTCATTGGAACAAGCATTTAAGACTCAAATGTCTTTGGTCGAAGTAGAAGTCTAGGCAGAGCAAACAATAGAGGAAGAGATAGAAGCCAAAACAGAAGAAGAAACAACCCTGCAAGTTCGAGTGGAAGGAGCAGCAATCAGAACTAGAATGAAGGCTCAAGCCAACATCAAGCTCATGGATAAAGGTATGATAAATCCCAAGTCCAATGTCATTATTGCAAGAAATATGAGCACTATGCCAATGAATTTAGGAAAAAACAAAATGACATGAATAATAGGCAGAATGCTAATTTTGAAAAAGAAAATAAGAACCAGAGTAATTTGTTGTTAACATGTAATGTAGCACAAGATAGACAAGATGATGTATGGTTCTTAGACTCAGGTTGTAGTAACCACATGACTAGAAACATAGCAATGTTTTCCAATCTTGATGAAGATGTTAAATCTGAAGTAACAACAGGAACTGATAGTAAGATCTCTGTCAAGGGAAAAGGCAGAGTCAGTATCTTGGCAAGAAATAGAGAATAGAAGTTTGTGCCAGATGTATATTATGTATCTGGCTTGAAATGTAATCTTTTGAGCATTGGACAACTCATTGACAAGGGCTACAATTTATTTTTTAAAGATGATGTGTGCACAATCATGGACATACCTCCAAGCAAGAAGGTCATTGCAGAGGTGCAGATGATAAACAATAGGATGTTTCCTCTCAAACTCAGAGTAGACTTGAAGGAAGGAATAAATGTAGCAGCTGTAACACAAGAGGTCTTTCAAAAGGAAGTGAAAGATGAAAACTGGTTATGGCATTTGAGATTTGGACATCTCAATTTCGCAGGCTTGAACTTGTTGCACAGAAGGGAATGGTAAAGGAATTACCATTGATTGAGAAACCGGACATCCTATGTGAAGGCTGCATCATGGGAAAACAACACAGAGAAATCTTTCCAACAGGAAAGAGCATAAGGGCAAAGGCACCCTTAAAAATTGTCCATTTTGATTTGTGTGGACCAATGCAAACGACATCTTTAGCTGGCAACAAATATGTTTTGACATTCATAGATGATTGCACCAGAAAGACATGGGTGTATTTCTTGAAACAGAAGAGTGAAGTATTTGAACAGTTCTGCCACTTCAAAGCTCATGTTGAGAAGCAGAGAGGGCACTACATCAAAGTGCTAAGAATTGACAGAGGTGGAGAATAAATCTCCAAAGAGTTCCTACGTTTTTGTAGGGAGAATGGCATATATAAGCAGTTTACCACAAGGTACACACCTCAGAAAAATGGAGTTGCAAAAAGGAAAAACTGGACCATCATGGACATGGTCAGAAGTATGTTGAAGGCAAAACATTTTCCAAATGAGTATTGAGCTAAAGCTATAAATTGTGCAGCATACATCTTGAATAGATGCCCAACCAAAGCTGTCATGAACAGAATTCCGGAAGAAGCATGGAGCGGCATAAAGCAGCATGTCACCCACATTAAAGTTTTTGGATGTGTGGCATATGCACATGTCCCGGATCAGCTAAGAAAGAAATTGGATAGTAAGGGAGAGAAATGTATCTTTGTTGGATACAGTGATGAGTCCAAAGCATACAAACTCTATAATCCATCCGCCAAGAAAGCTATAATAAACAGAGATGTGTAGTTTATTGAAGAAGAAGCTTGGGATGGAAGCTTAGAGAAAATGGTGAATGTGAAGGCATGTGTGTCTCACGAAGAATAAGAGGAAGGGACAACATCAAATAATCCCTCCACGGTGGCTCCTCCTCCACCACCGCAAGCACAACAAACCACACCACAAGCTGGAAATAGAACAGCCTTGAGAAATCAAGGAAGTGCTTCTTCAAGCACACCACAGGGAACTGAAACTCCTTCGAGTTCAAGTGGAACTCCAAGCACACCAAGAAGACCGAGATTTAGAAATCTGAGTGAGATTTATGAACAAGGAGAGGTAAATGATAATATTGGTTTGAATTCTTTATTTGCTTTGTATTGTCATGTTGATGGCCCAATTCATTTTTAAGATGTTGTGAAGGAAGAAAAATGGATTGAAGCAATGGATGAAGAAATTGGTGCAATAGAAAAGAGTAATATATGGGAGTTAGTGGACCCCCTTAAAGGTAAAGAAGTCATTGGAGTAAAATGGGTTTATAAAACCAAGAGCAATGCTGAAGGCAAGATTGAAAGGCACAAGGCCAGAATTATTGTCAAAGGCTACAAGCAGCAACAAGGGAGAGATTATGAAGAAAACTTTGCACCAATTGCAAGGATGGAAACAGTGAGAACAATGTTGTCCATAGCAGCACACCATAAATGGAAGGTTTATCAAATGGATGTGAAATTTGCATTCCTGAACGGAGTTTTGAAATAAGAGGTATATGTTGAACAACCTCCACGCTATGAGATTGAAGGCCAAGAGCACAAAGTGTGCAAGCTGAAGAAAGCTCTTTATAGGCTGAAGCAAGCACTAAGATCATGGTACAGCAGAATAGATGCTTACCTGACAGAAAATGGATTTGAGAAATGTGGTGGAGAACCCACACTCTACATAAAAGAAAATGATGGTAAGATTCCTATTGTTGTTTTAAATGTAGATAATTTAATTTTCACTAGCAATGAAGTTTCTCTCATTTCTGATTTTAAAGCAGTCATGAAGAGTGAATTTGAAATGACTGATTTGGGTTTCTTGAGATATTTTCTTGGAATTGAAGTAGAGAAAAACGAAAATGGGATTTTTATTTCCCAAGAAAAAGATGTTGAAGAAGTGTTGAAAAGATTCAACATGCAGAACAGCAAGGCAGCTGTAACTCCAACTGTCATGGGGTTAAAATTGAGCAAAGAAGACAACAATAAGGATTTTGATCCGACATTGTACAAGAGCATAGTTGGCAGCCTCATGTATTTGACTGCAACTAGGCTGGATATAATGCACATTGTAATTTTAATCTCCAGATTTATGGAAAGGCCGAAAGAGACTCATTGGCAGGCAGCCAAGAGAATTCTAAGGTATGTGAATGGAACAAAGGGGTATGGTATTTTCTACTCCTCATCTAAAAATTTTAAATTGACTGGTTACACTGATAGTGATTGGGATGGAAGTGTAGATGACAGGAAAAGCACATTTGGATATGTGTTTCATTTGGGATCGGGAGCCGTTTCATGGGATTCCAAGAAACAACCAATTGTGGTGTTATCAACAACAGAGGCAAAATATGTGGCAGCAACAGCAGTAGCATGCCAAGCAATATGGATGAGAAGAATGCTTAGAGATTTATGTCATGAGCAGGACAAAGGAACGACAATTTGTTGTGATAACAGCTATGCGATAGCTTTATCAAAGAATTATGTCTTCCACAAGAGAACAAAGCATATTGGTGCTAAATTTCATTTTATACGTGAACTGGTTAACAATGGTGAAATTGTTTTGCAACACTATAGGACAGAGGAACAGTTTGTTTATATATTGACAAAGCCATTAACGTAGAAAAGTTTTTACTATTTCAGAAAATGCTTGGGTATGCAAGAAAACCCAGCAGTTGAAATTAAGGGGGAGTGTTGGAATTTAATTCCAACTGCCCGCTTAGAACAGTAGGACGGTGAAGTAATTTTTGATGGGATCGAAAGACAGTGATCAACAAAAAAATTAAAGTCTGATTTGAATATTGGGAAAGGACAACAATGGTGGTGGAAATCTCCAGTCCAAAACTTCACGCAATCTCGAACTGATCCACAACACCAACCAACCTTCATTCCTTTGCCAAACACATTGAATGCACAGCCAGCAGGGCACCGTTTCGGGGGGTAGCAGAGATGGGCAACGATGGAGGAAGGTGAACCTCCGAAATGGGTGACGTCATCCATCACTGGACCCACCACTTCACAAACCAAAAGAGTTCCGGGGGGTGAGGGAACTCACGTAAATGAACTTCATGAAGGCCCCCGGAAAGCATGAAGGATATAAGTTTTTTAACCTTAGCATAAGTTTAATGCTTTTTGACTTAGTTTTATATTCCCACATATGTTTTATTTTTACCGTGGGTTAATTATATTTTAACGCGGTACATGTTTTTTACTTTGGTTAAATGTGTTTTAATATATATTATAAATATGGAATATTTATAATATATAATATTGTAATATCATATATATATATATGCCGTGAGAGCATTGTTTGTAGAGACAGAGCATTGTAATTTGCCCAAAGGCAGAAACGGGGAAAACAGAGAGACAGTTGTTGTGTAACTGATTTTTATGCCCGAAGGCTGAAGACAGAGAGACAGAGAGATATTGTAGTGTTGTGTGTGTAACAGCCAAGAGAAATTTTCCGCTGTGAATCCAGAACCTTGTTCTGAAGAATTCTATGTTGTAACAGAGTCAATATTATTTTTAATGAAATAGCAGTTTAATATTTCATCTTTGTGACTGGAATTTAAATTTTAGTTTTTTATCTCTGTGTGTTGTTGTTCGAAATTACTCAGAAAATTCCAACAATTTCCTTAACTCCTTCCAACCCTAATCTTTTATTCCTAATTTTGTGTGCTTTGACTGCCTCGCAGCCATACCAGGTTTTTAAATGTCTCCTTCTTCTACCGGCAATTGAAAATGCAATAGCTCTTAGGGGTTCATCCTAGAGAGTTTTTCTTTAAAATAGAATATGATTTGTTGACACCCTCTGTGAGGTTTACTGATCCATGTATAGTAGATATTATATATCTGGTTGTATATTTGATAACAAATTTTAGTTAACAATATTAACCAATATTAATGGATGTGGGAGTTTCCTTAATTCATGCCAAACCTAATATTTTCTTCCTAATTTTGTGGGCTTCCTCAGCCGTGAAGTTTTAAGGAAATACACTTGTTCTTTCATGAAATTTAGTTGTTGCTATTAATTTTGTAATTTTCCATGAAGTCAAATGGTGGGTGTCGCATTTGGGTTCTTCATATTGGTTCAAAAGAATGTTTTTTTAATGGTGGGTGTCGCATTTGGGTTCTTCATATTGGTTCAAAAGAATGTTTTTTTAACAAATGCATAAAATTTACATGTTAGTCTTTGTGGTAATCTATTCAACTCGTTTCTTGTATGTACACTTTGCTTTTAAATTGATTTTCTTCAAACAATACATTTTTTTTAAGTGCCTGACATGGTACCGACCTTATGTCTCTAGGGTTTCTCTCTACGCATGCGGTGATAGCTACCTCTCCACAATTGAACTGTGAATATTCCTTGACAATTCTTCGAATTTGACCTCGTGGAATAAAACTCAAGTTCGCCTACAGTGGCTAAGTCCAGGTTTTCCCTCTTCTTTTACGATTCAAGTGGCTAAAATTTTATTACCATATTCATACATTTACCTAGGTTGATATATGACTCACCTTAATTTATTTTGACATTACACTCTTTCTTTTCTTCCTAATTTTGTGGGCTTCCTCAACCATGACGTTTTAAGGAAATATACTCCTCCTTTTATGAAATTCGACTTTTGTTGTTACTTTTTTAATTATCTATGAAGTCAAACTCTGAGTGCCCCTCTTGATTTAATGTAATTTTTCTTGTCGATTTTTGGATCAAAAGAATGCTTTCTTAAGAAATGCATATATTATACATGTCAGTCTCTCTAGTAATCTTTTCAACTTGTTTCTTGTATGTACACTTTTCTTTTCAATCGCATATATTATAGTATTATACATGTTAGTCTCTCTAGTAATATGTTCAACTTGTTTTGTGTATGTACACTTTTCTTTTCAATTGATTTTATTTAAATAGTACATGTTGTTCAAGTGTCGACAAGGTACCGACCTTATGTCTGTAGGTTTTCTTTTTTCCCATGTAGAGCTAGCTACCTCTCCACACTTGAAATCAGACTATTCCTGGACAATTCTTCAAATTTCCCCTCATGGAATTAACCTTGAGTTCGCCTACAATGGCTAAGTCCAGGTTTTCCCTCTTCTTTTACATTTTAGGTGGATGGAATTTTATTACCATATTCATACATTTACTTGGGTTGATAGCTGACCCACTTTACTTTATTTTGACAACACACTGATTATTTTCTTAATGTTTTTTTTTTTTTAATAGAAGTAGTTTGTTCACATTATCTAGAATTACTTAGACTATCGAGAGTATTTGAATGTGATTTGATTATATGTAAAATAATTTTATTTATTTGAAATATGAAGTGAAATATTACATAATGATATAGTGAAATTTAGACATTATGGTTGATGTTTCTGAAATGCTTTTTTATTTTTAAAATTTGAAATTCCATCAATAATGTTTGACATGTTATATATTTTTTTAAATTTAATATATTCAAATGAAATTATAGTAAATGAATTTATGAATTTACAAATGTTTTTTGTTTCATTTTATTTTATATGAATTTTTTTTTGAAGAATTCATTATTATCATTCATTACTTTTCAAGATTTTGCACTATATTTTGATTTTTTTTCATTAAAAAAAACTATAAAATAATAATTTATAAACCATTTGAATTTAAAATAATAATTTATAAACAATTTAATTCCTTGCATTGCCTTGTAGATTTAAAATTCCATCAATAATGTTTCACGTGCTATATTTTTTAAAAATTTAAAAGTTAACATGTATAATATATGTATTTCTTAAAAAACACTCTTTTGAACCAAAGATTGACTAGAAGAATTACATTATGAAGAAACCAAATGGGGCACCAGATATTTGAATTCATGGATAATAACAAAAGTAATGACAATAGTTGAATTTCATAAAAGAGCAAGTGTATTTCCTTAAAACTTCACAGTGAATTATTATTTTAAATTTAAATGGTTTATAAATTATTATTTTATGGTTTTTTTAATGAAAAAAAAATTCAAAATATAGTAGAAAATCTTAAGAACAAATTAATAATAGATAATGAATTTTTCAAAAATAAATTCATATAAAATAAAATGAAACTAAATAAACATTTATAAATTCATTTATTATAATTCTAGTAATTTGTTCATCTTGTTTCTTGTATGTATAATTTTTTGTTCAATTGCATATATTATACATGCTACTGTCTGTAGTAATTTGTTCATCTTGTTTCCTACATGTACATTTTGCTTTTCAATCGATTTTATTTAAGTAGTACATTTAGTTCAAGTGATCGACATGGTAATGATCTAATGTCTGTAGGGTTCTTCTCTACCCATGTGGTGCTAGTTACCTCTCCACAATTGAACTTAGACTATTCCTAGATAGTTTTTCGAATTTTCCCTCATGGAATTAACCTCGAGTTCACCTAAAATGGCTAAGTCCAGGTTTTCCCTCTTCTTTTACAATTCAAGTGGCTGAAATTTTATTGCCATATTTTTAAATTTACTTGGGTTGATAGCTGACCCACCTTACTTTATCCCAAAGGAACAGTGTTTACCACACCACTCATATTTGAATTTTTTTTTACATAATCTCTTGATAATGGTGAGTGTGTGGTTATATAGTTTTCGTGAATTTAATTTTCAACATGCTAACCTCTCTCGGTGGTTCTTAATTATTAATTTGACTTTACCAATCCTTACATATTTTTTATCTAAGCACGAACTTTATCAAGAAGAGGTTCCTTAAAGGTTTACCTACAAATTTCCAAGGGGTCGGGTTTTCATCGAGAGCATACCATGACAAGTGGATGTTTCACTATCGTTGATGCCCAGGATTTCAATCTGCCATTCCTCATCTTGCAAGGAGGCGTTAGGGTAACCACACCATGACCCACATCGCTGAATCGTTTGGTCATTCACTCCTCCATTGCTCCAGGGGAGACTTAGTTGCAACCCCAGGAAGATTACAAGTTTAATTTTCCTCAAATTACTTGGGAGACTACAGTGGCCAAGTCCAAGTTTTCCCTCTTCTTTTAGGATTAAGGTGGCTAAAATTTTATTACCATATTCATACATTTACTTGGGTTGTTAATTGACCCACCTTACTTTCTTTTCACAGAGTTTCAAATTCTCAGAAGGTGGAAATACAACAACTCAAGCCTTTCACTGGTGGGCTTGCATAGACTTTAGAGGTAAGGGTTTGGTTCTATCTTAGTATTTACGTTGTATAAATTTTCTTATTCTCCTTCTTAATGATTATTCTGAAGATAACTACTCTAAAAATTGTGGGTTACAAATATGGGATCCTAATGGCTCTAGTCGACTTCACAACCTTGGTGAACCAACTCGGTCACATCCATCCTGGGTTTTTAAATGTCTCTTTCTTCTACTAGTGACTGAATATGTGATAGCTCTTACGCGTGCATCACAAGGATTTTTCCTTTAAAATAGAACAAGATTTGTTTATACCCTTCGTGAGGGTTATCTATCCATGTATAGTCGATACTATATATCTGGTTGTATTTTTTATAACAACTTTTAGTTAACAATATTAATGGTTGTGGGTGTTTCTTTAACTCCTTCCAACCCTAATATTTTCTTCCTAATTTTGTGGGCTTCCTCAGCCGTGAATTTTTAAGGAAATACACTTGTTCTTTTATGAAATTCGTATTTTTTCATTAATTTTGTAATTATCCATGAAGTCAAATATTGGGTGCTACATTTGAGTTATTCATAATGTAATTTTTTTGGTCAATTTTTGGTTCAAAAGATTTTTTTTTTAAGAAATGCATATATTATATATGTCAATCTTTTTGGTAATCTATTCAGTTTGTTTCGTATATGTACACTTCGATTTTCAATCGATTTTCTTTAAATAGTAATTTTTTTTCAAGTGCTTGCCAGGGTAGCGACCTTATGTCTATAGGGTTTCCCTCTGCCCATGTGGCGCTAACTACCTCTTCACAATTGAACTCGAACTATTCTTGGACAATTCTTCGAATTTGTCCTCATGGAATTAATTGGAGTTGGCCTACAGTTTTGTTATTAAGTAGAATATGAATTTTAATGTCTGATTTCATTCACATACATACTTTCTCTCTTCTTTAGTAACTTACTTCCCAGACCACGAGAATTTTTTTTTAATCTTTAGTTTGTGTACATGCATGCGGTCCTGGGACTGTGCCCAGGTGCTTGGTTATGTCCGGCCTAGCACGGGCTTAACCCAACACTTACCATATTTGTCCCAACTATTTCCTCCTTCTTCATGACAAAATACGAGACATGTTTCAAAGTTAAGGTCCTTTAGCCTGTTAATCAATCTACGTCATTTGCATGTTTAATACTTTTTTCAAGAAACAACAAGAATTTTTCTAAGGGTTAGCTTACATCTTAAACTATAAATGCTTCCAATAAATGGTTTAAACTATTTAACTATTTCTCGATCTAAGCTTGTATGGTTCACTAGTTGGTGTTACAGTTTTAATTAAAACTTTTCTTGCAAATTAAAACCTTACATGGAAATTCAAACTTTTGATACAGAATGTCAGAAAGCTCTCTTACTTGTTTCAAGAGAGATGACCACCCTAATGTTCTTGTCCAATGCCAACCTTAGTAACCTCATTTCACCCACCACCATGTCACTCGTTTTAACATCTACCACTATTAACACTTATGCAAGTGTAGGCATTCTAGAAACAGTAATCAGTAACAACTGCTACAAGTAGTTATCTCAATCGAGAAAGATGAAGGAGTGGTAAAGAATATTTTTTTTTAAATTATCCATTTTAGCAAACTACGGCACATGCTACAAACAGTAAGCATTTGTAGGATAAATACTTATTTAACTATATTTTACTTCAACAAATTATTTAATTAGATAAGTATGCATACCTTTTATTAACTTTTACTAACTTTCATGATAAATCTATCATGTTTGCTCTCTTTTTTCTGATATATTAAATTCATTTATTAAATGCATAATGCTTAATTATTAAAGGAAAATTAATTTATCATAATATTTAAATTTGTGACTATGGGACAAGTAGTTATTTAATTATACTTCACTTTAACAAATTATTTAATCATATTAATTAACTTTTAGTGACTTTCATGATCAATCTATCGTGTTTCAAGTTTTAATATTTTTAACATATTAAATTATTTTTTAATTATATTTTTTTTTATTTTGTAAATAGTTATTTAATTATGTTTCACATGAACAAATTATTTAATCACATTAACTAAATTTTAATAATTTTCACAATGATTGTTTCATGTTTGTTTTTTTTTTTAAACATATTAAATCCATGATGTTTAATTATTAAATCAAGATTCGTTTACGATATAATAAAGAAATGAAGATTCATTTAGATCAAGATTCTTGAACATAAGATATAATAATAAAGAAATTCAACTCAGTTTTAGGATGTGTTTAGAAACAACACTTCAAAAGTCAATTTTACTAAGTGTCTCTTCCTCATAGACTTTTAAAATGGCATTACTTCCCTTTTCCCTTTGCCCGGTCGTCATTGACTTAGATGCTTTGGATATCCACTCTTCATTAAATTGGGTTGTTCATTATCAATAAAAAAATAAAAAATAAAATTCAATGATGAGGTTTTAAGTAGTATATTTATTTTCTGAAAGAATGAAGCTATGGTTCTGAACCAGACGTTTGAAAACACAGAGAACGATGGAGCAGGGGCTATTGCAGCTCAGTAGAAAGGTAGCATGGTGGAAATGAAGGCCCTAGCCCTCGGTCCGTGTTCAAACTGGAATTCAAAACAAACTTTGGTAACCTTAACCTAAGGTTCCATTATACTTACGAGGTGTGGGTTATTAAATGGTATTAACTCTGTTTATATTATATGCGGATATGATTTTTATGTGGTACCTTGATCCGTAAGATTGGATCTGCTCTGTCATCAAATTACAATTTAATTTTCGTCCTCGTTGATTAGTACTTTTTGACACCTGTATCACCTTGGTACTCGCTCCTCCCGCCTTTCGACAAACCCCAGTGTCGACACGGTATCACTTCATTTCTCTCTCGGCGCTTTGAGGTTCCTCTGCTCTGGTTTATTCTTCGAGGGTTCTGTTGCTTATGCCGCTGGTTCGATGTACTCCTTTACTTCATTCTTCCTTCGGCGCCGTGTGGTTTCTCTGCATAGGTTTGTTTCGTTGGTTCCATTGTTATGCCCCTGGTTCGATGTATGTTCTCGTCACGTTTGTGCTAACGCTGTCAATCCACCTTCGTTTACTGTGTGGAAAAAGGTTTGGATTGAAACTATAATGGTCTGGTTGTTCTTCCTTGTGATTTGGTTGCAGACTTTATCAATTTGTCCATTTAACTATCCTGTCCATGTTACAAGTTGAAATTTCCGGATTTGCTCCAACAATCTTTTCCAACTCGGCTCGTCTTCTCGCCAAGGTAAGTCGAGGTTCTATGCTTTACTTTGTCACTCACCTTAATCAGTTACTGATGTATGCTGCTCCTGGCGAGTAGGTTTCTTGCGTCCAACTTCGCCTTCCCATTCACTGTTTCTCTCCTATACACAGGTAAAATGCTACAGGGTTTGTTCCCTGTTCTTTGTTTTGAAATTATTTTTCGTTTTGTCGCCAAACTAGGCGCTCTCTAGGTTCTAACTTTCGTTTGCTTTCTCCATCTTACAGGTCAACCAACCTTGAGGTCTTCCGTGGGTTCGACCGGTCTGAAGGAAAACAGCCCCAACCAAGAAATGGGTAGGGTCGTTCTGCTCTGAGACTGGTTAATTTGTGATTTACCTGTGTCTTTTCTGGTTTCCGCTCATTCTGCGATCTTGGTCTTGTGGGTTATTTCGATAAACCCTCCCTCGGCAAACTGTGTCAAATGGCTATAGGGTTTCTATATGTCTCAGTTTGGAAGTCTTCACAGTCGCAGTTTGAGCGTTTTTCGCTCATTTATTGAAACCCTACTTTGCGTTTATCGTTACAAAACAAAGGGGTTTTTGCAAAATGTATATTGAACAATTCCTGTATATTTCTAGGACTTATTTTACTCAGTTAATTTGAAATGACTCTTTATGCATTACCTGGTATTTGCTGGTGTATCACCGATAGGGTAACTGGTTGTTTCACGAATCTTCTCGCTGGAAAAATTGGTTATTGTTTGTTATGATTCTTCATTCCTCGCCTGTGCGCTAATTCCTTTCATGCTCTGTCGGATACTAGCTGCTCTTTACGCTGTCACTTCTCCTGTCTGCAATGATTTTTAACTTCCTATACTTTGTTTACTATACACATTAAAATTGACAATCTAATGCAGTAGAATAATACATGAGAGATTGGCTGTAACTGTATATCTGGCAGATGGTTCTTTTATTAAAACAACTCTGGTTCTTATTATGCTTTTCTTCCTGGAAATTCCGAACCCTACATAGGATTTTCTTTCTTGTTTAAATACTTGCAAAAAGAAAACGTGTAATAGTTTCTTGTCTTCAGTTGAAGCTAACAACTGAAATAGTTCTAACTGTCTAATCAGTTTCTCTTTTCCTTAAAAGAAAACCAACGAACTTCTAAATAACTTTAAAAGAAAACAAACAGACTCCTAATTAACAAATCAGTTATTAATCCTGATCTTACTGTCTCTACCTAATTTCTGAGCAATAATAATAAAAAAAATTTAAAATACAGGTTCAATAACCTGCCTACCAACACGTGCAAAAGTCTTCTTTCCTGTCGAGACAGTCAACCATCTTTTTCCTCCTCCGAGCTGGATGCCCCTGCATCAGGCTCCCGGGGTGGCAAAAAGTCATGGCTCCGTTCCATGAGATCGTCGACAGAGTAACCTGCTTTCTGTATCTGTGTCGCGTCAAGCCACGAACTGTCCTCTATTGGCCGGTTCTTCCACTTGACTAAATACTGCAAATATTATTTCCTTCGGGTGCGCTTGGCTACCTGTATGTCGAGAATATTCTCGATCTCAAGGGGCTGTGCCGTGGGCATCTGTCTCATCCAAGAACCCTCCTCAAACTTGGTGTCCCGTTCTGGCCATTCTGTTGCGTCATTCTCAGTACTAGCAATATAAGGAAATAAATCTGCCACATTAAAGATGGGCGAAATACCTATCCCTGGCGGCAACTTCAACTCATAAGCGTTGGCAGAAAACTTGCAAATGATCTTGCAGGGGCCAATATTCTTAAATTTTAGATTATTATATTCCCTTCTTGGAAACCGTTCCTTGCGCAGGTGCGCGAGGACTTCGTCCCCCACATTAAACTGAACTTCCCGTCTTTTCAAATCTACCCGCTGCTTATACTTCTGACTGCTGTCCTGCAATTTCAGTTTCACTTGTTCATGTAAGTCGCTCATCGCTTGGGCGAAATCTTCCCCGTCTGCACTCCGTTTTTCAAGTTTCCCCAAGTCTCGAAGTTCATGCACTCCGCGAGGATGCATGCCATACAAGATTTGGAAGGGACTGTAACCTGAGCTGCGATTCGGTGAATCGTTATATGCGAACTCCGCCTGAGCAAGTACACGATCCCACATTCGCGAATTTTCGCCTATTAAACTCCGCAGCAGATTTCCTAGACTCCTGTTCACCACTTCAGTCTGCCCATAATTCTGTGGGTGGTAAGCGGAGCTGAACTGTAACTGAGTGTCCAACTTTTTCCACAAGGTTCGCCAAAAATGTCCGGTGAACTTCACATCCCTGTCGGAAATGATGGATCTCGGTAGACCATGCAGTCTAACAATCTCTGTGAAAAACAGGTGTGCTACATGAGTAGCATCACTGGTTTTGCTGCAAGGTATAAAATGCGCCATTTTTGAAAACCGATCCACTACCACCATTACTGAATCAAAACCCCGCTACGTCTTAGGCAAACCCAAGACAAAGTCCAAGCTGACTGAGTCCCATGGTCTGCTCGGAATGGGTAGCGGCATATAAAGACCTGCATTTTGGCTGTGGCCCTTCGCCAATTGACACGTTTTGCACCTGCTCACATACCTCTGCACGTCTCGTCGCAACCTTGGCCAAAAATAAAAATGCTCAACTTGTGAAAATGTTTTGTCTATACTGAAATGTCCGGCTAGACCTCCGTTGTGCTTTTCCCGAATAATGTTCTCCCTCATCGAACAGTCGAGAACGCATAACTGTCCTCCCCTGAACAATAACCCTTCCTGCAGATTATAGTCCAACCACAGACTATTATTTCTTAACAGAGGGTTTTGGCAGGCCTCATAGGCCTCCTTAAAATCTGCATCTGTCTGATACAGATCCTTCAGGTGATCAAAACCCAGCACCTGTACCGTACTCTCCTGCAAGAGCAAAACTCTTCTGCTTAATGCCTCTGCCACCTTGTTGGATTTCCCACTGATATTTTTCAATACAAATGTAAAGCTTTGCAGATATTCCACCCACTCTGCATGCTTGTGATTCAACTTGTGCTACTGCATAACATACTGTAAAGCAGAATTGTCAGAAAATAACACAAACTCATTACCTAACAGATAGTGTCTCCAATGCTTCAAGGCTTGAACGACCGCATAAAATTCTTTGTCGTAAGACGAATACTTCTGCCTGCTTTCGTTCAACTTTTCACTGAAATAGGCAATCGGTTTGTCTTCCTGGCTAAGTACTGCCCCAATGGCTGTACCGCTGGCATCACAACGAACTTGAAAAATTTTGTTGAAATCTGGTAATCTCAAGATCGGTCTCTCAGTGATCTTTTTCTTCAGAGTCTGAAAATTTTTTTCTGCTGCTTCAGTCCAGCAAAAAGGCTGATTTGTCTTCTTAATTGTGTCCAACATGGGTGCACAGATCCCGCTAAAATTTCTGATAAACTTCCTGTAAAAGCTTGCCAAGCCATGAAAACTTCGAACCTCGAACAAACTCTTTGGGGATGGCCAGCTAACTATTGCTGCAATCTTTTCCGGATCCATCTTCAGCTCGTTTTCTGCAATCACAAAACCCAGATAAACTAATTCTTTTTGGAAAAAAGTACACTTTTTCAAATTTATCAGCAGTTTGTTCTACTGCAATCTCCTCAGTACACTTTGAACATGTCAGAAGTGTTCCTATTTTGTTCTGCTGAAGATTAAAATATCATCTAAGTACACAATCACAAATTTCCCAATAAAATCCTTCAGTACTTCATTCATTAGGCGCATGAAAGTACTGGGAGCGTTGCTCAAACCAAATGGCATCACCAGCCATTCGTACAGTCCTTCATTCGTCTTGAAAGTTGTCTTCCACTCATCCCCTTCTCGAATTCGGATCTGGTGGTAGCCACTCTTCAAGTCAATCTATGAAAAATATGCTGCCCCACTCAAACAGTCCATCATGTCATCCATTCTTGGTAGTGGAAACCTGTACCTAATCCACAGGGGCTTCACTTAATGAACCTCTAACATATCACGTGCGTTCGTGGCATATTAAAAAATACCCTTAATTTTACTACATATTGGAAAATACCTATAAAATCACATTATTTAACCCCCTACCAATATAAACCCAATACATCTTCCCAATTTAAAAACCCCTAATTTCACTAGATATTGTAGGTATCCATTTTTTCATTAACATTTTTTATACCCCTTTATATTTTTTCATTAACTTTTGGGCTCCATTTTTTGTACCTGCTAATATAAAAACCCTCTAACCCCTATATATCCCCCAATATATAATGCCATTTTTTCCTAAATAAATATACCCCAATATGAACCCACGTGGTATGGTATTGCTCCCCCGGTGAAGCCCCTGTGACCTAATCGTAATCTTGTTAATAGCTCTCGAATCTGTACACATTCGCCATTCGCCACCTTTCTTAGGAGCTAATACTGTCGGAACTGCACAGGGACTCATACTCTCTCTGATTAGTCCTTTATCAAGCAGTTCCTGCACCTGTTTCCGAATTTCTTCATGATCCTTCGGGCTCATACGATAAGCTGCCTTGTTTGGCAAGCTGGCTCCTGGTATAAAATCAATACAGTGGCTGATACCTCTCTCGGGGGGCAGTTCGTCTGGGAGATCGTCCACTATAATGTCTCCAAAATCCTGTAACATGTCCTGGACCTCCTCGGGTAAATCTGTAATTTTAGTGTGCAGTATCACTGTCTTTGGCCTCCTCACAACAGCAAAATTCACATCGTTGTTTTCAATCTGTTTTAAAAACTCTTTCCCACCTATCAGCAGTGCTTTTACCCCACTGGTTTATGCTGTTCCTTCCTCCTTAATGGGTACAAGCGTGTGCTTGATCCCATCTTTAACAAAATTATAGCAGTTTGTTTTTCCGTCATGAACCACTTTTCTGTCAAACTGCCAGGGTCTTCCTAACAGTATATGACAGACATCCATTGGCATAACATCGCAGATAATTCTGTCCCTATATCTGCCTATCTGGAACTCCACCTCGCACTGTTCATCAACTAACAGTTGATGTCCTTTCTGTAACCACGACACCTTGTAAGGAGTGGGATGTTTCAGCTTTTTCAGTCCCAATTTCTCCACCATTTCTGTGGCCACCAAAATATCCGTGCTTCCGCTGTCAATGATCAATTTGCAGCACTTACCCTGTGACTTGCAAACTGTCCGGAACAAAGCCTTTCGTTGATCTAGGTCTACCACTTCCTTTGCTGGTTTTAACAGTACCTTATTCAACACCAAGGCTTCACCTGTTTCTGGTGCATTTTCCACTTCCTGAGGCGGTGCCTCTGCTTCTTCTAATTGGGCAACATAAGCTCCTCTCCCACCTACTGGTTCACCTTCAGGACATTCATACGATTTTTGCCCCCACTTTTGGCACCGATAGCACTGGACAGTTCCTCTGCCCCGACCATTTCCTTTCCCTCGCTGGGTTGGTCGTCCTCCTCTAGTGCTGTTGTCCTTTTCTGTTGTTCCTACAGATTTAGAATTGCTGCCCTCTTCAGTTGAACCTGTACCTCTGCCTCTACCAAAGGCCTTCCCCTTTCCTCGGCCAGATCCACCTCCTCTTCTGGCATTCTGCTTCCTGTTTATCTTCTCCTCTGCCTTCAAGGTGAACTGGTATGCCTCATCTAAGGTTCTGGGTGAGAGAATACCAATTTCATCCAGTATCTCTCCCCTCAGCCGATTCACGAACCTTGTTGTTTTCTCTGGGGTATCTTCCATATACCCTGCCCTCAAATTCAGCTTATAAAATTCTTCTGTATATTCTTTGACCGTCATTCCCCTTTGCCTCAAGTTTTGTACTTGCCTGTACAACATAATTTGATAATCCTTAGGCAGAAACTTCTCTTTCAGTTTTGCCTTCATTCTGGTCCACTTTTTTATAGGCTATTTATGTAGCCTTTTCCTTTCTGCCTGAACGCTGTCCCACCACAAGGACGCATGTCCTTTCAACTTGGTGGCAGCGAACTTCACCTGCTTGTCCTCACTGGTTTCCTCAAACTCAAAATATTTTTTGACTTCACTCAACCAATCCAATAACACATCTGCCGACAAACTTCCGTCATAAGTGGAAAGCTCATGTTTTGGCTTATGACTGGACAACATAACTGATTTCAACAATCTAAGTTCAGGTGTCACCCCTTCGAACTCATCTTCTGGTTCTGCCACATCTTCATCACTGTCATCCGCTGGGTCTCTCCTTCCCCCAGCTTCTACTGCTGCCAATCTCTGATTTAAAATTCGGATCTCTTCTCGTAGTCCCTCTTCTGCTATTCTTCGAACTGCTCTCCCTCTTCCTCTTCCTCTTCTGCCAACCTCCATTTTTTTTCTGTCTCCTGAAACTAGCTTTGATACCAAAAATTGAAGGCCCTAGCCCTCAGTCCGTGTTCAAACTGGAATTCAAAACAAACTTTGGTAACCTTAACCTAAGGTTCTGTTATACTTACGAGGTGTGGGTTATTAAATGGTATTAACTCTGTTTATATTATATGCGGATATGATTTTTATGTGGTACCTTGATCTGTAAGATTGGATCTGCTCTGTCATCAAATTACAATTTAATTTCCGTCCTCGTTGATTGGTACTTTTTGACACCTGTATCACCTTGGTAGTCGCTCCTCCCGCCTTTCGACAAACCCCAGTTTCGACACGGTATCACTTCATTTCTCTCTCGGCGCTTTGAGGTTCCTCTGCTCTGGTTTATTCTTCGAGGGTTCTGTTGCTTATGCCGCTGGTTTGATGTACTCCTTTACTTCATTCTTCCTTCGGCGCCGTGTGGTTTCTCTGCATAGGTTTGTTTCGTTGGTTCCGTTGCTATGCCCCTGGTTCGATGTATGTTCTCGTCACGTTTGTGCTAACACTGTCAATCCACCTTCGTTTGCTGTGTGGAAAAAGGTTTGGATTGAAACTATAATGGTCTGGTTGGTCTTCCTTGTGATTTGGTTGCAGACTTTATCAATTTGTCTGTTTAACTATCCTGTCCATGTTACAGGTTGAAATTTCCGGATTTGCTCCAACAATCTTTTCCAACTCGGCTCGTCTTCTCGCCAAGGTAAGTCGAGGTTCTATGCTTTACTCTGTCACTCACCTTAATCAGTTACTGATGTATGCTGCTCCTGGCGAGCAGGATTCTTGCGTCCAACTTCGCCTTCCCATTCACTGTTTCTCTTCTATACACAGGTAAAATGCTACAGGGTTTGTTCCCTGTTCTTTGTTTTGAAATTCTTTTTTGTTTTGTCGCCAAACTGGGCGCTCTCCAGGTTCTAACTTTCGTTTGCTTTCTCCATCTTACAGGTCAACCAACCTTGAGGTCTTCCGTGGGTTCGACCGGTCTGAAGGAAAACAGCCCCAACCAAGGAATGGGTAGGGTCGTTCTGCTCTGAGACTGGTTAATTTGTGATTTACCTGTGTCTTTTCTGGTTTCCGCTCATTCTGCGATCTTGGTCTTGTGGGTTGTTTCGATAAACCCTCCCTTGGCAAACTGTGTCAAATGGCTATAGGGTTTCTATATGTCTCAGTTTGGAAGTCTTCACAGTCGCAGTTTTAGCGTTGTTCGCTCATTTATTGAAACCCTACTTTGCGTTTATCGTTACAAAACAAAGGGGTTTTTGCAAAATGTATATTGAACAATTCCTGTATATTTCTAGGACTTCTTTTACTCAGTTAATTTGAAATGACTCTTTATGCATTACCTGGTATTTGCTGGTGTATCACCGATAGGGTAACTGGTTGTTTCACGAATCTTCTCGCTGGAAAAATTGGTTATTGTTTGTTATGATTCTTCATTCCTCGCATGTGCGTTAATTCCTTTCGTGCTCTGTCGGATACTAGCTGCTCTTTGCGCTGTCACTTCTCCTGTCTGCAATGATTTTTAACTTCCTATACTTTGTTTACTATACACATTAAAATTGACAATCTAATGTAGTAGAATAATACATGAGAGATTGGTTGTAATTGTATATCTGGCAGATGGTTCTTTTATTAAAACAACTCTGGTTCTTATTATGCTTTTCTTCCTGGAAATTCCGAACCCTACATAGGATTTTCTTTCTTGTTTAAATACTTGCAAAAAGAAAATGTGTAACAGTTTCTTGTCTTCAGTTGAAACTAACAACTAAAATAGTTCTAACTGTCTAATCAGTTTCTCTTTTCCTTAAAAGAAAACCAACGAACTTCTAAATAACTTTAAAAGAAAATAGACAGACTCCTAATTAACAAATCAGTTATTAATCCTGATCTTACTGTCTCTACCTAATTTCTGAGCAATAATTAAAAAAAAAATTAAAATACGGGTTCAATAACCTGCCTACCAACACGTGCAAAAGGTGCTATCTCTGTCGAGACGATCCAACCCCTTTCGCCCTCCTTCGAACTAGATGCTCTTTTGCATCGGTAACTTTGTTTTCTTTTGTATTTGAGTAGGCTTTCCAAACCGTAATAAGCTAAACGACGTCGATTTCAATACATCCAAATCTCTATTACATAATTTTTCATTGATGTGTTATGAACCTATATGCAGTGCCTAAATATTTACAGTATTGCACATTGTTTCTATTATGCATTACTCGATTTAAATTGCAGTTCCTGATTGCTTATTTAGAGTATATTTATGCCTTTGTTTTCTGGTATGATGCTTCTGGTCAAATTGAGATTTAATGGCTGAAGTGACAATAAGCAGGGACTTCTCAGAGCAAAAGAACTGCAAGAGCTTTGAAGTGGGCAATACAATGTGAACAAATTCAAGGTTCTCTTTAATTAAGAATCTGTTTGATTGTGTTTACCGCTCTATTTTTTTCAACAGTTTTACAGTTTTTTTTTTTTCATGGGTTTTATTGATCCTCTACCGTAAATATTGTACCAGGTAGATAAATTTTAATCATGGAACTGAATCGCAAGAGTGTCTAGAAAATTGAAACCATGATTTTTTAATAACAAAAGTATTTAAAAAACAGTTACTTGTAATTTACTGGTTATTTTTGTTTAAAATGAGATTTGAATTGATATACTAGTTTTGTCTGGGAAATAGTGAATTGATCCAGTTGTTATATTTAATTAGTTGACGCTCCGGAATATTAATTTATCAGAACAAGTCATATGTTTGATTTTCTGAAATATTTAATTTTTCAGATTGTTATTTTGGAATTTTCTTAAAATGAAATTTGAATTGATAGTTGAGCCAGTGAAAGTGTGATTTTTTGAAAAGTTTTCTGATTTATTTTTCCAACTAATTTGTCTAAAATTTGGCAAGAATTTATCTTAATTGACTTTGTCTAATATTAATTTATCAGAAAATGTCATATTTCAGTATGTGAAATATTGAATTTAAAATCATAGATACACTAAACCAAGTTCCCAAAACCACTACCATATGATCCTATCAATTTTGATGTTTTTCTCAAATGTGAATCTAGCCTCATTTAATTATTAATAATTATAATTATTAATTTTATTTTATTTTTTAAATTTTTATTTTGATGTAAATTGACCTAGTCAAAATTTATTATTATTTTTGTGACACTAAATATTTGTGACCAGATGAAATTACATAAAAATAAAATAAACATAAATTAATAATTAAAACAAAATTGAGGGAAATAGTGCAACTATGTTTCCAATAATGTGTGTGTGTGTGTGTGTGTGTGTATTTTAATTCTAGAACTACTAATCTCCTAGAGGTGCAAGCCAGGTTTAAAGTGAAAATATATTTGATCCTTGTAGGAATTTTCCATTTGAGTTGAAGAGACTCAATCAACAACTAAAAACTAGTATGAAAGATCAAATCTCTTAAGATGCAAATCAATTCTAGAGTGAAGAGAGATTCATCTTAGTGATTAGTAAATATAGATCTAAGATGTTCTATATTTTAAATTAAATTGTGGAAAATAAAAGAAAAAATTCATTAAAATTTATACAACACACTATAATTTTCAAAAAAATTGATAAACAAGAAGATATTAAATATATATATGCATGAAAATATTCCACCTAAATCGATCATTCAAAATTTAACTACTAACCTTAAACACTTAAAATCCTTATAAGATAAAAAAATGTATCCGGGAAAAACTATCAACACCTTCTAATGTGCTCATTTAGTTTGTCTATAATTTAAAAAAAATCATCCAACCCATTATAATATATTTAATATAATAAATAAAATAAAATAAATTAATATCTATCTATATATATATATAAAATAAAACCACAAGATTCAACCAAATCAACAAACTATCAAAAAAAAAATTGATAAACAAGAAGATAATATATATATATATATGAAAATATTCCACCAAAATCGATCATTCAAAATTTAACTACTAACCTTAGACACTTAAAATCTCTTATAAGATAAAAAAAATTAATCCCGAAAACTATCAACACCTTCTAATAATGTGCTCATTTACTTTGTCACTTTAATCGTATAATCAAATGCCTTTTTCATTTACTCAGTCACTTTAATTACACTTCTCAAAACTGCGTTGTTGATATCTACAAAAGAAATGTCATGGGTGATAAATTTTTCTTGTTCACTAGTCTCCAAAGAAACAAGGTATAATCCATTAAAAACTAATTACTAGTTCAAGTTTCAACAAAAATCAAGGATCTATTAAATAGCTCAAATAGATCTCGAAAGAAGAGATTGATGTTGTTACTTACATTGATAATTCAACAAATATCTATATGAGCGTTGTTTGGTAGAGGAATTTTTTAGCATGGAAATCTAACCGCATAAATTAAAGTATCGTTTTATTTCATTTAAGGTATGAATAATGTTTATAATTTTTAAAAGTCATTTTTTAAGATGGTTTAATGATTAAGAATATGTTAAGAGTACTTGTTTTTTCCTAAGGGGTCACAGTTTTAACACTAGAGGGGGTATAGTATGTATGACTTTGTAGACTTAGAACTCAAATCTGTGGATGGAGGTGGGTCCTTTGTCCAACAAGCAAGGGGGTCTTACGCACTAATTTGGTCTCTAGCTTCGCAGTGACTTTAAAATTGGATACTAGAGACACTCATCAAAATAGATACACCCCAACCCTAATAATACAAAATTATTCAACATCAAATTCCCTTTGAGTGGGCCTAATGGTTAAGAGCATGTGTTTCCTCCTAAGAGGTCACACGTTCAAAACAAGAGTGGGGTAGAGTATGTATGCCAAGTGGGGTAGAGTATGTGTGCCTTCATAGATTTTTTTTTTTTTTAACACATGGTGAATGGGTAATTCTTTAGAGTAATCTAGGGGAGACACAGGATCAATCCTCATAGTCGCCTTATAACACCAAGATATATCCAACAGCCTGCAAGTCAGATATACCAGTTCTTATGATTCAGCAACAGCCAAGACCCCTCGGGAAAGGGGGAGCCTACTCCTTGAGCCAAGGTCATAGCAAGCCACATACTCAATTGTCAAATCGTTGTGCCGAGGTGGGGTCCCTTGTCCCACAAACAAGGGGGTCTCATACACCAATTTGGTGTCTGCCTTGGCAGTGACCTTAAAATTAGATAATATAATAATAATAATTGATAAACATAATTAACAACAAATTTTCAAAAATTAAATTTTTAACATCAATAACATGCCACAATTTTTAGATAATTGGAACCCTGTATTAATTGGAAAGAAAAATACCTTTAGAACAATTATAGGTTCTCAAAACTTGAAGCCTTATAAGTTGTTTTTTTTTTTTTTTTTTTAATTTTATTTTTATTTTTTATATAATTTGACCTTAACATGTTTAAGTGAGATGACAATAACATAACATAACAAGGCATGACACAATCTCTTTCAAATTCTACTTTTTATGTAATTTGACTTTGTAAACATATTATCATAAAATATTACAAAATGTCTTCCACACTAAATTGAGTGACCTTGACCACAATTATAAATATTTTAATTAAAATATCAAATTTTCAAAAATAATACACAATTTTCTTTTAAATTATTAAATTCAATATTAATTCTATATTAAAATAATAAAATTTAGATAAAAGTATTTTCGGAAAAATCACATCATTAGGATTAGGTCGAGGTTTTGAACCAACTAGTGTAGTTCATCCTCAAGACAAGGTAGCTTCACCTTGTCCTGAGAATGAACCACATTAGCTGGTTCAAAACATTGACCTAATCCTAATGATGTGATTTTTTCAAAAATACTTTTATCTACATTATGAATCACAAAAGTCTTAAATCTAATAATAAAATTTAATTAAAAAATGTAAAACGAACACTTTTATTACAATATTAGATTCTATATGAATAATACATAACCATAACGATGCATACTCAAGTCTCCATCATTTTCTCATTTTCCAACCGTGGTATTGTTATGCAAGAGTCATCCAAGTCTCTTCGTATCTTTTCGCTCGCTCTATATATGTCGTATTTTGATGCACTAGACATCCATGTATTTCCCATCTCTTTAGTACTCTGAGTAGCTTCAACTTTTGAAGGGAGAGAGAATGTTGGAAATTAATTCCAACTACTGATATCAATCAACAGTAATTGCAGAAAGATTAGATCGCGGCACATTGATGCCTTAGAAAAGGCAGTTGTTGTCTTCCTGTATAATTGCAAAAGGATTGGAAAGCTCACACAAGTGAAGTGCAGAGTAGATAAGAATCGGTCCCTTGATATTTGTCTAAGGCGGTAGCCAACTTCTTAGAAGCAGAGTTAAGCCTTAGACTCAAAGTATCACCAGCAGTGCAGAACTTTGATTACAGGTTGAATCAGGCTTTAAAGCCTTACTTTGGTATCGGCGGAGTTAATGATTGAGGCGGCACAAGTTCGCTGCATCACAAGCAACGATGTGATGTGATGATAGTTTTAACACTATCACATCGCAAAATTTCAAAGTACTTAAAATGTGCACACCAAAGAGTTTCGGCAATGCAATGAGGTTCCACCTCAATCGCAATCGTGACATCGCAAATATTGTTGCATGTCCATTGCACTACTGTCATTCTCCGATGCGATGTGGACCCTGCTCCAATCGCATTGCAAGTTTTCAAGTGATTGTCCGCAAAGGACTATTGAACCAATGTTCGTCGATGTTGCGATGCGATATGGGCCTTGCAAAATTGCAATCGCAGGATCACAAGATCGCAAATGTTCCTCCAGCTTGCACTATATTGATCGCTTCTGATGTTGCAATGCGATGTGGTCCCCACCACCATTGCTAATCGCACATCGCAATTGTAAAGGGCAAAGGTCCTAAACCTTTTGGCCGCTGAAATGTCGATCACCGATTGACTTACGGATGCGATGAGGATTTTAAAGTGGATTTCATAGATTTGAGATCCGGCTTTGTTGGTCGGTTTAATTATTTTATTGTAACCGTGCCTTATAAAAGGCAAAGAGCCCAAAGGCTTTTGTAATGCGTTTTTTTTATGTATTAAGCCGTTATTGAAAATAGAATTGATGTGTCGAAAAGAAAAGCCCACGGGTTAGAAATACACAGCAAGATTATAAGCACTGTATGTGTGGATTTGAGGACACATAAGTTTGTGAGCACTGCTTTTTTATAGTCCACTGTTATACTTTGTGAATCCCTCTCAAGGAGGAAGAATTAGATTGTTTATTTCTGTATTTTTTTATTCTTTTATGAATTAAGAAAACTTGTCCTAAATTGTTTTTATTCATTCTGCAAATTGAGTTCTAAACAACTCTCTGTTGTTGAGGGAATCTTCATTCTCTCTTGTTGTTTAGAAGCAATCAGAAACTTCTTCATGGTATCAGAGCTAGTCTAGGCACTCGGTGAGACAAAACAAAGTTTGTTTTTCCACTGCAGGAGTTGTAAGAAGCTTATTGAGCAGATTTTCTCCAGCAGAGAAAGTTCTTTCTTGTTTTATTATACAGTCAGTATCTTTTATTTACTTATACAGTTAAGATGGCAGATGCTGGAACTGGTTTGACAAATTCCCAACTTGCACAGTTTAATGGGAAGAATCATAGTTATTGGTCCATAACTATGAGATCTTTGTTTGCTTCTCAGGGATTATGGGAGCTAGTTGAAAATGGCTACCCTGAACCTGCAGATGCAGCAGCATTGGCTACTTTGATAGCAGCAGAAAGGGGCCTGTTGAAGAGCAATAGGAAGGACTCCAAAGCCATCTTTTATCTCTTTCAATCAGTACATGAGAGTGTTTTCCCATGGATTGCAGTAGCAACAAAGTCTAAAGAGGCATGGGATATTCTCAAAACTGCCTATCAAGGCATGGAGAAGGTGAAGAATACAAAGTTGCAGATGTTGAGGAGAGACTTTGAAACACTCAGCATGAAGGAATCTGATACAATAGATTCATTCTTCACTCATGTTATTGGGTTGATAACTCAGATAAGATCACATGGTGAAACTCTTAAAGAGAGAAGGATTGTAGAGAATATCTTGAGAAGTTTACGCTCAAGGTTTGAAGCTATTGTGGTAGAAATAGAAGAGACAAAGGATCTCTCATAGTTCACTGTAGATGAACTAAGTGCTTCTCTTATGTCTCATGAACACAAAATGAGTAGAGGAACAGATTCCTCTTTGGATCAATCATTCAAGTCTCAGATGTCATTTGTCCGAGGTAGAGGTCGTGGTAGAGAAAATAACAGAGGTTAAGGAAGAAGCCAAAATAGAGGCAAAAATAATCCTACTAGCATAAGCGGAAGGAGCTGCAATCAGAACTAAGATGAAGGTTCAAGCAAACAACAAGCTCATGGACAAAGGTAAGAAAAATCCCAAGTCAAATGTCATTATTGCAAGAAATTAGGCCATTATGCCAATGAATGTAGGAAAAAGAAAAATGACATGAATAATAGGAAAAATGCTAATTTTGCAAATGAAGAAGATAAGAGCCCAAAGATTGTGTTGTTAACATGTAACATTGCACAATACAAACAAGAAGATGTTTAGTTCTTAGACTCACGTTGTAGTAATCACATGACTGGAAACATTGCAATGTTTGCCAATCTGGATGAAAATGTGAAATATGAGGTAACAACAGGAACTGATAGTAAGATATCTGGCAAGGGTAAAGGCAGAGTTAGTATCCTAACAAGAAATGGAGAACAGAAAATTGTGCCAGATGTATACTATGTACTTGGTTTGAAATGTAATCTTTTGAGCATTGGACAACTCATTGAAAAAGGTTACAATGTTTTCTTCAAAAATGATGTGTCTACAATCAAAGACATACCTCCAAGTAAGAAGATCATTGCAGAGGTGCAGATGACCAGCAATAGAATGTTTCCTCTCAAACTCAGGGCAGATTTGAAGGAAAGAAGAACTATTGAACCTGTAACACAAGAAGTCTTTCAAGAGCAAGTGAAAGATGAGAACTGGTTATGGCACTTGAGATTTGGACATCTCAATTTCGGAGGCTTGAATCTGTTGCACAGAAAGGGAATAGTAAAAGGATTGTCATTGATTGAGAAGTCGAACAGCCTTTGTGAAGGCTGCATCTTGGGCAAACAACACAGAGAAAGCTTTCTAGCAGGAAAGAGTATAAGGGCAAAAGCACCCTTGGAAATTGTTCACTCCGATGTGTGTGGACCAATGCAAATACCATCATTTGCTGGAAATAAATATGTTTTAACTTTCATTGATGATTACACCAGAAAGACATGGGTGTATGTGTTAAAACAGAAGAGTGAAGTGTTTGAGAAATTCCGCCACTTCAAAACTCTTTTTGAGAAGCAGTGTGGGCATTATATCAAAGTTCTTAGAACAGATAGAGGTGGAGAGTACATCTCTAAATATTTTTTTTTTTGTAGAGAGAATGGCATACAAAAGAAATTCACCGCGAGGTATACACCTCAGCAAAACGGCGTTGAAGAAAGGAAGAATAAGACCATTTTGGACATGGTCAAAAGTATGTTGAAGGAAAAACACTTGCCGCATGAGTATTGGGCTGAAGATGTCACTTGTGCAGTTTACATCTTGAACAGATGCCCAACTAAAGCTGTCATGAACATAATACCAAAAGAAGCATGGAGTGGACAAAAGCAAACTATCACTCACATGAGAGTATTCGGCTGTGTAGCATATGCACATGTACTGGATCAGCTAAGGAAGAAGTTTGATAGTAAGGGGGAGAAGTGTGTCTTTATTGGCTACTGTAATGAATCAAAAGCATACAAACTTTATAATCCATCCACCAAGAAATTAATAGTAAGCAGAGATGTGCAGTTCTGTGAAGAAGAAGCTTGGGATGGAAGTCTAGAAAATACTGTGAACATGAAGACAACTCTGTCTAACGAAGAAGAAGAAGAAGGAACATCTGTTGTTAACCCTTCTTCGGTGGCTCCTGCTCCACCACCGCAAACACAACAAACCACACCACAAGCTGGAATTCGAACAGCCTTGAGAAGTCAAGGAAGTGCTACTCCAAGCACATCGTAGGGATCAGAAATGTCCTCAAGTTCAAATGAAACTCCAAGTACACCAAGAAGACCAAGATTTAGAAATCTGAGTGAGATTTATGAACATGGAGAGGTAAGTAACAATACTGGTTTGAATTCATTATTCGCTTTGTATTGTCATGTAGATGACCCAATCCATTTTGAAGATGTTGTAAAAGATGATAAATGGATTGAAGCAATGAATGAAGAAATTGGTGCAATTGAGAAGAGTAAAACATGGGAGTTAGTGGGCCTCCCTGAAGGCAAAGATGCCATTGGAGTTAAGTGGGTCTATAAGACCAAAAGCAATGCTGAAGGCAAGATTGATAGGCACAAAGCAAGACTTGTTGTGAAAGGCTACAAGCAGCAACAAGGCAAAGACTATGATGAAACCTTTGCACCAGTAGCAAGGATGGAAACAGTGAGAACAATGTTGTCTATTGCGGCACAACACAAATGGAAGATTTATCAGATGGATGTTAAATCTGCATTCCTGAATGGAGTGTTAAAAGAAGAGGTTTATGTTGAACAACCTCCAGGCTATGAAGTTGAAGGCCAAGAGCATAAAGTCTGCAAACTGACGAAGGCTCTTTATGGGCACAAGCAAGCTCCAAGAGCATGGTATAGCAGAATATATGCTTATCTGATTGAGAATGGGTTTGAGAAGTGTGATGGTGAACCCACACTCTACATAAAGGAGAATGACGGTAAGATTCTTATTGTTGTTTTATATGTAGATGATATGGCAATGATGCTTCTCTCATTGCTGATTTTAAAGAAGTCATGAAAAGTGAATTTGAAATGACTGACTTGGGCTTCTTAAGATATTTTCTTGGAATTGAAGTAGACCAAAGTGAAAATGGTGTTTTCATTTCCCAATTTAAATATGTAGAAGCCGTGTTCAAGAGATTTAACATGCAGAACAACAAGGCAGCTGTGACTCCAACTGTAATGGGGTTGAAATTGAGTAAAGAAGATAGCAGCAAGGATTTTGATCCAAAGTTGTATAAGAGCATAGTTGGCAGCCTTATGTACTTAACTGCAACTAGGCTAGATATTATGCACCTTGTTAGCTTAATCTCCAGATTCATGGAAAGACCGAAAGAAGCTCATTGGCAAGCAGCCAAGAGAATTCTAAGGTATGTAAATGGAATGAAGGGGTTTGGTATATTATACTCCTCTTTTGAAAGTTTCATGTTGACAGGTTACACTGACAGTGATTGGGCTGGAAGTGTTGATGATCGGAAGAGCACATCAGGATATGTGTTTCATTTAGGATCGGGAGCAGTTTCATGGGCTTCCAAGAAGCAACCATTAGTTTCTTTATCTACAGCAGAAGTAGAATATGTGGCAGCAACAGCAACAACATGCCAAGCAGTATGGCTGAGAAGAGTTCTCAGAGATTTGTGTCATGAACAAGAAAAGGGCACAACCATTTACTATGACAATAGCTCGGCAATAGCATTGTATAAAAATTATTTTTTTCATAAAAGGACAAAACACATTGACACCAAGTTTCACTTCATATGTGAATTGGTTAAAAATGGTGAGATTTTTTTGCAACACTACAGAAATGAGGATCAGTTTGCAAATATCCTCACAAAGACATTGCTTTGATCATTTCAGAGAATTCCTGGGTATGCAGAAAAACCCAGCAGTTGAAATTAGAGAGTGTTAAAATCAATATTCCCACTACGATATCAATCGTGATATTGTAGAAAAATCTGGATTGCGGCACATTGATGCCTTAAAAAGGTGGTTGTCATCTTCCTATATAATTGCAAAAGGATTGGAAATCTCACACAAGTGAAGTGCGGAGAGGATAAAATCAGCCCCTTGATATTTTATCTAAGGTGAGTAGCCAATTCTTAGAAGCGAGTTAAGGCTCAAACTCAAAATATCTCTAGCAACGTATAACTTTGATTACGAGTTGAATCGAGCTTTAAAGCCTTACCTTTATATCATACTTACCTTTATATCATTAGAGTTAATGATTGAGGCGGAACAAGTTCGTTGCATCACAAGTAGTGATGTGATGCAATGCTATTTTTAACACTATCGCATCGCAAACTTTAAAAGTGCTTAAAACATGGACACCAAAAAGTTTCGGCGATGGGATGAGGTCCCACCTCAATCACGATCGCGACATCGCAAAGATTGTTGTATGTCCATTGCACTACTACCATTCTCCGATGCGATGTGGACCCCACTCCAATCCCATAAAATTTTTTCAAGTGATCATCCGCAAAGGATTGTTGAACCGATGTTTGCTGATGTTGCATTGCGATATGGGCCACGCGCAATCGTAATTGCAAATTCACAAGGTCGTAATCACAAGATTGCAAATGTTCCTTTGACTTGAATTATATTGATCGCTTCCGATGTTGCGATGCGATGTGGTCCCCACCACCATCGCAATTGTAAAGCCAAAAGGTCTATAAACCTTTTGGGCGCTGAAATCTCGATCGCAGATTAACTTACGAACGCGATGAGGATTTTAAAGTGGATTTCATAGATTTGAATTTAGCTTTGTTAGTCAGTTTATTGTTTTATTATGGCACACCTTATAAAATGCAAAAGGCGGAAGGCTTTAAATACTTTTTTTTTATGTATTAAGACGCTATTTTAAAACATAAGTGCTGTGTAGAAAAGAAAAGCCCACAGGCTAGTAAAACACAACAAGTTTGTAAGCACTGTATGTGCATATTTGAGGACAGAGAAGTTTTCGAGCACTGTTGTTTTACAGTCCACTATTATACTTTGTAAATCCCTCTCAAGGAGGAAGAGTCAGATTGTTGATTTTGTATTTCTTTTATTCTTTTATGAATTAAGAAAAATTGTCCTAAATTGTTTCTATTCATTCTACAAATTGAGTTTTAAAAAACTACGTGTTGTTGAGGAATCTTCGTCTTTCTTGTTGTTTAAGAAAATCGAAACAACTCTTTAGAGAATTTTCTCTATTTTGGAAAAAGGGAGGAAGCGACATGGACCGTTAAAAACAATTTACTTGATTTTATTTACGATTATCGGTATTTTAGGGAAGTTATGAAAATATTTAATGGCATTGCAAGATTCAATTCGGAGTTTCCTCTAATAAGAAATACAGAGGGGCTTGGCTGGAGGGAGTTCTCTTAGACATTACAAGAGGAATTTTCAAGATAAATGTGAAGAAATCTGTAACTGATAATGACAAGTCATTGATAAAGTTGAAGAGGTTTATAAGAAATGCTGGAGATTCATTTGTGGAGGTATATGTGGGTGATGTGAGACCTGCTCCACCCCTTAGGTTGTTCTCTCTTGATTGCTTAGATGGAGTAGCAGCGGAGGCCTGGGAGACAGATTGCTGGTTGCCAGGCTTCATAGTGAAAGAAATTTCACATCAAGGTCACAAGCTTTGGTTGGTTTCCGTCCCTCACACAAACATTCTATCAGCATACCCTCTATCCAACTTACGTCCTGCTCAGGAATGGCTAGATGGAAAGTGGACCTTAGTGACTCCGGTTTGATTTCTAGGTCTCTCTTTTCTTATTATTTTAAATTTCTTTCTATGGTTTGTTTTATTTTAAATCTATCTGAATGAATAGATGGTAGAGAAGGGTTTCTCAGTCTTTTGTATTGTATTGAACTACATTATGCAGGAGAAAAACCTAAACATCAAACAAGTAATTAGGGTTTTAAGTGAGGAGGAAGTTGAGAAATCCAACAACCTGTGTGATGTATCAGAGGGTTGCTTTACAAATGAAAGAATCACTTTAGTTCTTCTCAATTGAACAGAGTTTATTTGGAGGAAAAGATCCAAAATTTAAAAGATATGAAAGTAAATGTAATAGACATAAAAGATGATGTACAAGAATGATCCGAACCAAAAATGACATTCACCTATGGTATTCACCATTCAGATCAAAAAAACCTAAAATAAAGATAATGACGGTACGAAATGACCCAGTGATACTTTTGATACTTAAGGACGCTGTTGAAGATTTATATATAGAACCAGATCAGCAGGAGCTCCGATGAAAAAAATTTCTAGGGGTGGACGCCCTAAAAAGAACTTTTATATGAAGAATTTCATTGCAGGTTTTAGAAATATTCGACTGTTATGGGAGAGATCAAACTTTCTATGTTCTTGGTTAATTGGATCAACATTTATATTGTTTCTTCTTGTTTTTAGTATGCTCTCCTAACAGTAATTAACTAAACAGCGTTTGTTCTATACTTCCAAATTTCTATTACATAGTTTTTCATTAATGTATTGTGAAACCATATGCAATGCGTAAATATACAGCACTGTACACTATTGCACACTATTTGTACTATGTACAAATTAATTCAAATTGCAGTTCCTGGTTGGGTATTTGGAATTTATTTATGGTTTTTTTCCTGGTATGATGCTTTTGGTAAAATTATGATTTAATGGCTTTTGGTAAAACACACAGCCACCCGGGATTTCTCGGAGCAAAAGAGATATTATGGGTAGCTTTAAAGTGTCCAAGACAATGAGAACGGTCCTTATTTAATTAAGGAATCATGATGATTAAATTTTCATGAATCAAAAAAGAAAATTGAAATTGAGAATGAATTTGATTATTCAATATTGGTTTGAGAATCAATACATAAAACAATTAAATTAAATTTAGTTTTACATTTAATAACTAAAGATAATTAAATCTAACTGAAACTAAGTGTGTTTTATGTTTTGTTAATGTGCATATAGATGCAAGCACTAGAGTTGATTAACTAAAGTTAAACACACACCAAATCTAAACATTTGAGTTAAATAATTAAAACTAAGTGCACATCACATGCAAGAATTATAATTGAATTGAAGCTAATTAATGATAACTACGTGCATGTACACCAACACCCCCCTTAAGCATAACTTAGGTGAGTGTGACACAAATTGAATGAGTCTTGACAAGAAGACCATTTTAGGTGTACAATGCATGAAAAAGAGGAAAAAGGGGGAACTGAGTCGGAAGAAACCCCCCCCTCAAAATACAATGCAAAAGTAGAGAAAAGACAATTGTTAGGCAGTCGTGTCCTTCACCCCGATACAATCTCACGGAAATTGAAAATTTTGCTCTGAATTTCTTGGTAAAGATGTCAGCATTCTACTTAGAACTGAGATAGTATTGCAGATCGATGATCCCATCATGAATTAGTTTTGTAATGATGTGCATGTGGATCTCGATATGTTTGGTTCGTTGTCGTTGCATTGGATCTTTGCAAAATTTTACCGTACTTTGATTATCACACCATATGACAGCTGGACGATGGACATTGATACCAAGCTCAAAAAGAAAATATTGTAGCCAAATGGCCTGAATAGTGTCATTGAGTGCTCCTTTGTACTCGGCCTTAGTTGATGATAAATCAATGGAATCCTACTTCTTGCTTTATCAACAAATTGGGTTGGATCCCAAACTAAGTACATAACCGAAGGTGGACTTGCAATCAAGGTTGTCACCAACCCAATTTGAATCTGTGAACTCAGTGAGATCCAAAGAACAATTTGTTGCATAATGAATCCCATAGGTGATTGTTCCCTCAACATATCGATGGATGCACTTTGCATATATCCAGTGTAACTCAAGTGGCTCTTGCATGTATTTGGAAACTACTCCTACGACATATGAAAGATCGGGACAAGAGAGACTAAGATGATGAAGAATCCCCACAAGTTGATAGTATAATGTGTAATCAATCAATGGTGTGTCTTTTTCATTCTCAAGCTTTATCCTTGATAAGAAAGGTATGGTTTTTGGCTTACAGTCACTCATGTGAAATCGTGCCAAAAGATCACTAACATACTTTGGTTGAGAAATAGTATAATGTCCCCATTTTTATTCCTCCATAGTACAACTAGGGTGGATTTCCAAGATAGAGGATGGTCAGGCCATTCGAGCAGGTTCGTGTTATCGAGGGTTCGAGGGAGTTTTGAGGAGTTTTTACGGGATCTAATGGTATTCACTTGGCATATTTAATCATCTACAAAATTTGTCTTTTGTTTTGTCGCATTTCGACAACTTTAAAAAATTAGCATTATTATGGGGCCTAAATTAATTAATTATGCTCTAGATGGCATTCTGAGAAGATTATTTAATGGAAAATCTCGGTGTAATAGCTCATTGGAACTAGAATGAGAATATTTTCAAGATGGGATGCTAAGAAGTGACTTATAGTGGTTAGAGAGAGTATGGTGGACCAATTACCAGTTTCCTTAATTAAAAATGACTTTAATTATTTAATTAAAGGAAAAATAATTAGTTGGAAGAATATCTTCACGATGGGATGCTGAGAAGTGACTTATAGTGGTCAGAGAGAGTATGGTGGGCAATTTACCATTTTCCTTAATTAAAAATGACTTTAATTAGTCATTTAATTAAAGGAAAAATAATTAATTGGAGGAAAAGGCCCAAAAATGACTTAAGTGAAATAGAATTAAATTAAAAAGTCACTAAGATAAATTCAATGGAGGATCTTCTATAATAATAATAAAATAATAAAATAAGATGCTTCGAGAGGCTTGGAGATCTACCCATGAGAGGTTTGAGAACTTGCTTCTCTATTTCAGCAGTAGCCCCACGATGGAAACCCTCAGGTGATTCATTGAGAGTGGGTGAGCACCCATCTTATCTCATTTGAACTAGTGATTTTGTAGTAGAATTTGTTGGAGCGTGTAGGAGAATTGTGGTACAAATTTATCTTAGGAGTTAAATACATGGAGGTGGAGGAATTTCTAGAACGACCAAAATTGAATGAGAATCTAGGTAAAAAATTTTTAAGAAATCTTGCAGTAGTAGTGTTTGAATCATGTTTTTTATGGTGGAAATAGATTCAACCCCATCAAAAACCTCTAAAACACCCAAAATATTGAAGTTTGATAGCTATAACCTGGATTTACAAAAATCCTCTGGGATTTTCAAAATCTTACGAGAATTTCCATGATTTTCTAAATGGAAAAAGCAACCTAGTTAGACTACGAATTTATCTTATTTGGAACAATGTGCATAGTTGGGCGAGGAGTGGAAACTTGCACTAAATTGGGGGATATCTTAATATTTTGGAATCTACACTTAGTGATTTTTTTCTAGGTCTTAAATGGCTTTGTATACATAATTCTGCATTGGTTAAATTTGCACTTAATTTCCTGGGCACTATTTAGGCCAAAAATATACCTTGGCGAAATGATGAGGATTATAGTGGCGGAGAAGACAAGTTGGAGATTTACAATTTTCCTTTATTAAAAATTACTTACAGTACTTTAAAGGAGAAGCAATATCCAAGAGTACATAGACAGGGCTTGCAGCATATGTTGCACACTTCTGCCTATTATAGAGATAGGGGCCCGCTTCCTCAGAAAAATATTGTTGATGGATTGGACAAAGCAGCATGAGTGGAGCATGGATCGATGGTTGAATAGTAGACTTGTTCCATATGTAGTTCTTGCATTCGATTCTTTTCCCGAGATAGACTGGTAGAATATCATGAGTTGGTATCCTATTGATGGAGGATAATTCTTAGTTTGGGGCATAGTACAACAAGATCCCTTAAATGATAGGGTTATTGCATGTTTTAGTGAGCAGTGGGTTGTGGACTATTAGTTTATCATTATTTTAGTAGCACTAGCCTGGCATCAGCGGAGTAGGGTTAACCTTGGCCTATGCCAAAGGTTGGATTGGGGAGAAGTGATGAGTTGGTATTCACTTAATAGAGAAAAAATGACAATCTAAACCATAGGACTTGGTAGATGATCAACATGGTGTCATTGGGATCCAGGAGGATTGGTTTGGATTACCTGGAGGCATGATGTGGACCAGTGGTTCATATCGAATCCTGGTATCAGTTTGCATATGACTCTATAGTGGACAGGTGTAGATTGCTTGAGGGAAATAAATCTTGGGGCGAGAGGATTTGTAATGTACCCATTTTTATTTTCCTCCATAGTACAACTAGGGTGGATTTCGAGGACAGGGGATGGCCAGGCCATTGGAGCAAGTTTGTGTTATCAGGGGTTCTGAGGAGTTTTGAGGATTTTTTACCGGATATGATGGCATGAGCTTGGTATATTTCGTCATCTACACATTTTTTCTTTCGTTTCGTTGCATTCATACAACTTTCAAATATTAGCATTATTATGGATCCTAAATTATTTCATTATGCTCGGGGTGGAATTTCAAGAATATTATTTGATGGAACACCTCAGTGTAATAGCTCATTAGAACTAGAATGAGAATATATTCAGGATGAGATGTTGAGAAGTGACTTATTGTGGCCAGAGAGAGTATGGTTGGCGATTTACCATTTTCCTTAATTAAAAATGACTTAAATTAGTCATTTAATTAAAGGAAAAATAATTAATTGGAGGAAAAGACCCAAAAGTGACTTAAGTGAAATATAAGTAAATTAAAAATTAACTAAGATAAAGCCAATGGAGGATCTTCTAGAATAATAATAAAATAATAAAATAATAAAATAAGATGCTTCCAGAGGCTTTGAGATCTATCCATCAGATCTATAAAAGGGGAGGAGGAGGTCATTTGGAGATATCTTGGATTTGATCATTGTCTTGTGTGAGAGGTTTGAGAACTAGGTTCTCTACTTCAAGAGTAGCCCCAGGATGGAAGTAGCCCAAGGACGAAAACCCTCGGGTGATTCAGTGAGTATGGGCGACCACCCATCTCTTCCCTTGGTGGATCCATTTAGGATTCACAAGTTGCAGTTTATTGATTTTTAGTTTTTTTTTTAGGCCAATTGCAGCATTATTGTAGATCTATTTGGGGCCATTACTTCTGCCATTTCCAGTTTGTTGTGCCAAATTTTTTTTAATTAATAAAATAAGGCTTAGATCTTCTGCATGTTTACATTGTATATTATTCATTTGTAGATTCTATTTTCCATTTTTTCCATAATATTGGAGTTTATGTTATGAAAATTATTATGATGTTAACAACTTACATTTTTGAAGCTATTTTACATGACAATCCTTTGTTTATGGATGAAAACGTATCTAAAGTATTTTTGTGTTAATATTTTAAGCCTGTTCCAAATTTTTGGTGTTTAGGTCATTAAAAATGGTAATTCCATAACCACTCTGAATGATATTTAGGTCAAGGAAAAATTTTAGCAAACCCATATATGTCATATAAAACCTCTTATGCAAAGAAGTTTTAATCTCAGCAATGGCAGAAGTTGAATTACCTGCTATCAAAATATCATCTACATAGAGTACTATGATCAACAAGGAGTCAATTTTCTTCAACAAATAAACATTGGAATCAGATTTGGAGTGTACAAAATTTTGAGATAACAAATAGGAATCCCTATTTGCATACCATGCTCTAGGTGCTTCCTTTCTAGGTGCCTGCTTGAGGCCATATAGATACTTCTTTATTTTTCATACTAGAGATGAATTTTTCACATATCCCTGAGGCTACTCCATGTATATTTTATCCTCAAGATCACCATGAAGAAATACATCCTTCACATCCATATGATGCACCTCCTATCCTCCTGTTGTGGCAATGGAGAGAGTTAGACGAATGGAATCCATTTTTTCCATTATATAAAGAGTCTCATCATAGTCAGCACGATGTACATGTTGAAAACCTTTTGCCACCAACCATGCCTTATATCAACTAATTTGAACATCTGCTGCTTTCTTGGTCTGGTAAACCCACTTTCACCTGACAAGTTTATTGTCGAAAGGTAGTGGAACTAGGTCCTAAGTATGATTCTCAATGAGAGAGTTGTATTCCTCATTCAAAATTTCTTCCCATTCAGGATTCCCAACTGCACTTGCATAAGTATGTGGATTAGATGCATGCACCATATAAGAATGCATGGGCATGCAAGGCTCCATAGCTAAGAGTGCTTGTGGAGCTTCCTCAAACTAAGGGATAGTGGCAAGATAATATAAGAGATCACTCATGTTGTGTCATTTTTATGTTGAAGGTGGTCGATAAGCTTCCGAACTACATGAGGAAGTATTATCTTGATGTTAGAAAATTGGTGGTCCAACGGGTGTCACAGACAAAAACTCATCTAGATCAAAATTATAATATGATATATCAAATGAATACTAATCAATTAACAGTGAGGGAAACTTTGTAATAGGTTCATATGGTGAGGGAAATCCTTAATGTTTTCCGTACAGGAAAATATTAAGGTTCATACACTAAGCCAATCATTGGTTTGGCTTAATGTTTGCAACATTTCTTAACCATGAGGAGGAGGGACCTGAAGAAAAAACCTTAAGAGTAATGGCGAAAACCATAACAGTGACAACATCTGATCCATCGGTGGTGGCATGGAGGTTCCTGCAAGGCTGAAGTAGTACTTGGCATATGGGGCCACATGTGGCAGACAAGTGTTGGCTCCAGGCTGCAGGATCGAGACGCCTCAGATATCGTACCTCTACAAACGAAGGGTAAGGGGGTTTTTACAGTTTTAATGTACATAACTCATCCATTTTTTTTTTCTTTAGTTTTTTCAAGGGTTGTAGGCTAGCAGTTTAGGCCGACAGGTGCACGCGCCTGACGGGAAGGAGATCAGGAAAATAGAAATAGTTGTGGCCAACAAAGAGGATACCATGCAACCATGGTCAACGGATCGAAAAAGGTGGAGGTGGATCCCAAGCTAGGGGATATCATAACCATGTGGGGTTTGGAATTCACAGACTAGAATTTTAAGTAGTTCATTGGTCTAGCTGGAATGAGTGCTTGGCTCTCTGGAGGCTCAGGAGAAGAGAGGAAGCAGGGAGGGGATTTGTTTTTCCTATAGGCATTAGAGGAAATTTCAGCCTAAAAATGCCCATGGAATTTTCATGTAATTTCCATTTCATAATATATAAACCATTCAAAATCCTTTAAATTTAAAAAGAGGTACATGTAAATATTTTGGAGGGAAAAGAAGAAAAACTACTTCTTTTTACTTGTATTTTTAGCTTATCTCCTTATGGGTTTACCCAAAGTTCAAGTGTAGACACTCATTGGATGTAGAATTAAATTCCAAATCCAATGAGTACCAATTATGCATACTTTTGAGAAGACCCACACTGATAAAAAGTGAATATACATTAAAAAATTTGTTGAACACGTTTTTTTAACGTATCTTCAATTTTTATCAATGTGGGTTTTCTCAAAAATATGCATAATGGGTACTCGTTGGATGTGGAATTTAATTTTGCATCCAACAAGTGTCTACACTTGAAATTTGGGTCAAAAGATAAGGATTTAAGCTAAAAATACAAGTAAAAAAAAGTATTTCTTTTCTTTTACCTCCAAAATTTATAACTCTTATTTTATTAGTTTAACTATTATTTTATTATTTTCCTTAGGAAGCCAATTTTAGGCTGAAAATTTCCTCTAGTGAAACCTTAAATGGTATGGACAAAGGGACCCCGCTGCCGATAGAGAACCCAATGAGAATATAGGAAACTATTATTTTCTCTATTGCAGAAGCAGGGCTTCAGCCGGTAAGTGGTAAGTTTCACGATTTGCACTACTATGTTTACCTGATAGGGGGGCTTGAGGACATTGTAGCTAGTTGTGGATATCTGAAGAAACAGGGTTTGAAATCTTGTTTGGGATGGGAATTGTCCTCCTCAGATGTGACCAAGGGTGGGGTGGTGGAGGGTCTGGTGTCGCGTAGACCCCCAAGGAATCCAGGTGAGGATGAAAAGAGTCTATAAGTTTTTTTTTGGGAGGAAGGTTTAGGGAAAATTTTTGATGCCATTATAAGGGACAAGAGGGTTTGGGCTGATACATAGAGACAAGAAGAAGGGATTTCAAAAGACGGGAGATCGTTGGTGATTCACCACACTTAAGAAATTCGAAAAGGAAATTGGTCTCGCTCTGGGGAGGCTTTAGAGGGGTTTGTATCGGACCTATTACATCGACTGGAAGGGGAAACTAGAGATCCCATAAGCTAGGAAGAAGGTTTTAGGGTAAATTCAAATGCTGCAGTGCAAGTCCTTGACCAACGAGGTCATCTGGAACAGGGAGATGAAGGAGGCTTTGATAGCTGAGGGGGCACAAGGAAGAAAGAAAAAGTAGTGAGGAGGAAGGAGAAGATCCCTAGCCTAGTCTTGGGTATCGACATCTCGGTCGACGAAGCGATGGAAACAAAATAACTCATCTTAGTTGGAAGAGCCAAAGGGAAGAAGTACTATGCAAATTATATCAAAGAATGGGTAGCCAAGGCTTGGAAGGACACTCTTGAACAATGATTTGAGATGTTAAATCTAACAAATGGATGGTTTATCATGAATTTTCAGAGCAAGGAATCACTCTAGTGGGTGCTGAAGAGGAATTGGGGTTTTGGTCGGGCTCCAATTTTATTCAAACGATGGAGCCCACTTTTCAATGCACATAGAGGGAAGGTGGAAGACCTTCCAATTTGGGTTTGGCTCCCTATACCCAAGAAGCACTTAACATATATATATGTTTGGATATGTGGTTGTGGGGTGGACAACCCACCCCCAAACATAACATATTATGGTATATAGTTGTGGGGTTTGGCGGGGGTGGTGACCCACTGACCCAAGTTTGATTTTCGTTCAATAGGTTCGATGAGGGTGGCGGGGGTCATGGCCCGCCACTCAATTTTTTAATATCTTTTTATTTTTATTTTTAGAAGTAATTGGTTGTTTTTAAACTTAATGAAAATAAGGTTTATTGGGAAAATTAACAAGGCCATAATTTCTCCCATTTTCGGGAGCTAAGTTCCCCTGCCAGTTGACAGTGAATTTGTGGGACACTTAAAATTGGGCCACTCCCCAAATTTGACCAAAACTTCAACTCACTCTAATTTCTCCATACTGGTTCGAATTGGAGATTCGTTCACAGTGTTGGAATCAAGACAATGATTACTTCAATCAGAATTAGGTTTGAGAGCAATCCAACCACTTTGAATTTTGACCTATCATTAGCCCTCTTGGTCTCCTAAGGGTGTCCGGAGCCACCTGGATCAAAAATGGAGGAGACCTAGTGTCAGTTATGGGTAACTATGACAATTGGAAAGATGCAAGTCCCTATATGATCTTACAACTCATCATACTTAGCTCATAGGGAAATGATGGGTTGGAAAAGTCAATTCTAACAGTTACATGAATTCTATGGGAAGAAAACCATGGGTACAATAAACTAAATTCTCAAAAACACTACTATATGACCCCATCAATTTTGATTCTTTTTCCGAAGTCAAATTACATAAAAATAAAAATAAAATAAAATTAATAGTTAAAATAAAACCGAGGTTATAATTAGCTTAGATGGTTTCTTTCTTCCTCTAAGTTTCCACAACACAGAGTTTATATATATATATATATATATATATATATATATATATATATATATATATATGTATATATATATATATGTATGTATATGTATATATCCAACTTAAGTATAGATCCACCAATCCCCAGAGGAACCTTTTGAGATGAAAAAATGTTTAGAGTGAAAAGGCATTCCATGTCGTATTGGGAGGTAGATCTACGCTCATTTTATTTTATTTTATTTTTTATTTTTGTGAAAAATTTTATGTAACATAACATAATCTTACATCTCTTCCATTATGGGATGAAGAGACTTAATAATCAATGCATAGGTCCATCTCAACTCATGATCTACTAAGGGATGAAAGGGATCAACTCTTTTGAGATGCAAACTCATTTTTAGAGTGAAAAGAAATTTGATCCCTCTCCGTGGTTGGTATATCTAGAGTCAGGATGGGTTTAGGTTGATCTATATTTTAAATTAAATTATGTAAAGGAAAAATAAAACCTTCATAAAATTCATAATCAGATTATATCTATCATTTTATTTATTTTCTAATTTTATTTTATTTTTGTAAGTTCAGCAGTGCCTTTCTATTTTATATTAATAAAAAAGGCAGTAGGTTGCTACAAATCAAAACTTGATGACCTCAACCTGCTCAAAGGAAACCAGGTTTTTTGGCCACCTTAAAGAGTTAAAATCCATCCAGTATTGGAAAATATTAAACCTTATACTATCAGCTATGTCCAGTTTACTATCTCTAACATATTCAAACTGTAAATAGTAATTTATATCCGAAAAATACATATAAAAACCAAAGGAAATACTGTGTCAATCATTTGAAGATTCAATTGGTATCAGATCCTTTACACTTGAGTCGGCCATATCCACCTAATGCATGGTTTGTAGCTGATGATCTATGTGTCCAAGACAAACATTCCCATGTTGCTGAGACATGTAGATTTCTTGAATCTCTCTTTTTATGTCTTGCAAAACATAAGCAACTTTTGGGTCACCTCCCATTTCCTGTATACTGATGAGTGCCTTGGAAAAAATGCATTTAAGTGTCTAGTATGTGTGAATAGACTAGTAAAATAGAGACAATATACCTCTTATGTTACCAGGGTCTTTAAGGAAATCCATTGCTTCCTCATGGGTGTCTCCTTCCTCTTTGGTGTTGTAGTCTCTCTCCCATCTAGCAATAAGATTCCAAACTTGCTAAGGAGTACCAATAGAATAGGCATCGAAGAGGTTTTCCATAACCTCTCTGTTTGATTTTCTTCCTCTCTTACTAGGCTCCACAATAGTCTTAATTTTTTTATGTTTCCTATTATCCTTGGCCTCTTTCTTCGCCATTTTTTCTTTAACCATATTTGTATGTAAAATTAACAACCACAGTGTCCATTGAATGTGCTGTAAAAATCCTTGGCCAGTGGTTGAGCAACATCTGTAGATAATTTATAAAGGAATTTGTATCGCAACAAAAATTCAATAACTGTTTTATGCATGCAACAGTGAAAAGGACCCACACTAGCGGTTGTTACATCCTAGAAATCAATAAAGTAATAGACGTCCACGTTCTCCCTTCTGAGGGTGGTGAAATTATAAGAATTAGAGTAATGATGTGAGTGCGGGCGAGACATACATGGGTTTTAACCTTGAATAGAAATTATCTACACACGAATCTTATAACAGAAAATAAACAATAGCGAGAGCATAAAACATAAAACAGATAAACACAGAGATTTTCCCTTGGATCCCAAATTGGGACGACTAGCTTGATTTTTCATTATATTCCTTTTAGTGTTACAACACATATATATACATGCCGAAGCATACATAAACCCCAATCCATTAACCCTGGATTAGAACATAACCGTAGTTCCCTTGACTAGATCTACAAAATACCAATGGCCGAAAAGCATCGTACCCCAAAACCATGTGCAAAATCATGCACAAAACATGGGTGGGTCCGCCTATGAGTGGGTCCGCACACCAAACAAATTTTCGCTGGGGCGCTGCCTCGGACCCCAACAGTGGGGGCTACCTCCCCCCTTGTGACCCCCATGCTGCGCCCAACGCAATGTACAGCGCGTGGGGCTAGTCGTGGAAAGAATATAACACATACCCAACATTCTCCCACTTGTTGTTTTCTTTCCACAGGGGGCCACAAGAGAGCTTAGTCATTGGGCCAATTCTTCAACACCCATTGTTTCTCTACACCAAGAGAACTTCTGAGTGCTCACAGACTTCTTCAATGCATCTGCAACATTCTTCAAAGTGTCCACCTTTACCAGCAACACCCTTTTAGCCTCAACCATATCTCTAACAAAGTGATATTGAACATCAATGTACTTTGTCTTTGAATGGTAAGCAGGGTTCTTAGCCAAGAAAATTGCACTTTGGCTATCACAGTCTATCCTTATAGCTTGTTGTACCAACCCCATACTTGAACACAATCTCTGCAACCAAACTGCTTCCTTGCTTGCATGAGTGGCTGCTATGTATTCTGCCTCTGTAGTTGAAAGAGCCACTACGGACTGTCTTTTACTCATCCAACTGACTGCGCCTCCAAATAGGCTAAACACATACCCACTTGTAGATCTTCTTTGGTCCAGATCTCCAGCCCAGTCTGCATCAACAAAACCACGAATTTCCAACATTATTTCCAATCCTGGTCTTCCCTGGTAGCACAAGCCATAATCACTAGTGCCACGTAAATATCTGAAAACCCGCTTCACTGCTGTCCAATGCTCCTTCCCTGGGTTTGACATAAACATGCTCAATACTCCCACTGCATGTGCAATGTCTGGTCTAGTACAGACCATTGCATACATCAAGCTACCCACTGCATTTGCATATGGAACACGGGACATATACTCCTCTTCTTCTTGTGTCTTGGGACACTGTTCAGCAGACAGCTTTACACCTACAGGAATAGGAACATTCATCGTTTTACTATCATGCATATTGAACCTCTGCAATATAGTCTCGACATACTTCCTCTGGTTTAACCAGAGCTTCCTCTTTTCCCAATCTCTCTTAATTTCCATGCCCAAAATATAGTTTGCAGCACCAAGATCCTTCATGTCGAATTTGGAGAACAGTTGGGTCTTCAAATCTTTGATAATTTCTTTGTCATTTCCAATCAACAACATATCATCCACATACAAGACCAAATAAATAACATGGTCACCAATTAATTTAAAATAAACACAATGATCCTCCTTGCTTCTCGTGAAGCCAAGTCCCCGTATATAGGTATCAAATTTCTGATACCACATCCTTGGTGACTGTTTTAACCCATACAGAGACTTCTTCAACCTGCATACCAGTTCTTTCCTACCCTTCACCATAAAGCCTTCAGGTTGCTTCATGTAGATCTCCTCTTCTAGATCCCCGTGAAGAAAAGTTGTCTTCACATCCATCTGTTCTATCTCAAAATCAAATGCAGCAGCAACAGATAAAAGTAATCTAATAGAAGTAACCTTGGCAACAGGAGAAAAAAATATCACCAAAATCAATTCCCGGCACCTGGGAATAACCTTTCGCTACCAACCGAGCTTTGTATTTCTCCACCTTGCCTTCTACATTCATCTTCTTCTTGAACACCCATTTTCTCCCAATGGGCTTCCTTCCAGCCGGCAACTCCACCAGATCCCAGCATTGTTTTTGTGCAAGGATGTCATTTCATCAACCATGGCCTCCCTCCAGAGTTTTCCATCCTCTGAATCTACTACCTCCCTGACAGTTATGGGTTCATCATCAGTTATAGTTAAGGCAAAACTTGAACAGAAAGCAGATGGACTATACCTTTCTGGTTGCCTTCTTTCCCGAACTGATCTTCTCAAAGCCGGAGTTTGTGGCTCTTCATCTTCTGAGTCTTCTTCTGTTGTAGAGTCTGATTCATCCTCCTTTAGCTCAAACTCTATCTTCTCAGGTTCCTTTGGTAGGACTTCATGTTTAACAACATCTTTCACTTCTCTAAACACCACATCTCGGCTGTACACAACCTTCGTTGTTTCTGGGTTCCAAAGCTTGTAACCCTTTAAACCATCCTTATACCCAATAAAGATGCACTTTTCAGATTTATTATCCAACTTGGTCCTTTTCTCCTTTGGAACATGTACATATGCATCACATCCAAATACCCTTAGATGTGAAAGAGAGGGTTTATTACCAGTCCATACCTCATGTGGAGTCTTATCCTCCAACGCCGATGAAGGTGATCTATTAACTAAGTAACATGCAGTCTCCACTGCCTCTGCCTAGAATTCTTGTCCTAACCCAGTACCACTGAGCATGCTTCTTGCCTTTTCCATTAGCATTCTATTCATTCTTTCTACAACTCTGTTTTGTTGAGGTGTGTATGGAGTACTCTTCTGCCGTGCTATACCACACTTCTTACAGAACTCTTCAAATTCCTTCTTGCAGAACTCCCCACCATTATTTGTCCTCAGCGCCTTTATCTTCTTCTCTGTCTGGTTTTCCACCAGAGCCTTAAATTCTTTAAATTTGTCAAAGACTTCAGATTTCTTCCTCAAGAAATATATCCATGTATTCCTTGAGAAATCATCTATGAATGAAACATAGTACACAGACTTTCCCAGTGATGGAACTGACACAGGCCCAAACACATCACTGTGCACAAGTTCTAATATCTTGTTTGCCCTCTTAGCACCAGAAGGAAAACTCACCCGATTCTGCTTCCCATATGCACAATGTTCACAGAAATCAAAATCCAGAGAACAATTAGACATACCTTCTACCATACCATTTCTATGCAGTATCCGAAGGCCCTTCTCTCCAATATGTCCAAGCCTTTGATGCCATAGCATGGTCTTTTCTCCAGAGACAGCTAGGCTTTTCGCTCCACTTTCAGGAACCATAGAACTGTTACACCCATCAATAACAGTGCTACCTTGTAGCTTGTACAGAGTTCCAGTCCGAACTCCCCGCATTAATACCAGTGCTCCCCGAACCATCTTGCAGGCATCTTTCTCGAACACTGTTTTTACACCTGCACCATCCATCTTGCTTACAGAAATCAGATTTCTGGCCAATGCAGGAATATGCAGAACACCAGGAAGTGTTCTAATCCTTCCACCTTGCAGCTTCAGCTTGACCTTTCCACGTCCGATGATTCTGGCCTTCCTATCATTCCCTAGGAAGACATCACCACCATCATATTTCTCATACTCGCAGAACCACTCCCTATGGGGAGTGAAGTGAAAGGATGCACCTGAGTCAATCAACCATGACTCATGATCCACATGTGTATTTGAAGAAGAAGCCAAATACACATCCCCACCTTCATCCGAGGTGGTTTTTGCCTCTGCAGAAGGAGCATCATCAGATCCCTTTCCTTTCTCAGGAGCTTTAGATCTGCAGTCCTTTTTGTAGTGTCCTTCCTTTCCACATTTCCAGCATACCTTTACAAAATTTCCAGGAGATTTAGATCTCCCTCTAGATTTGGATCTCCCACTCGAAACCTTATTCTTGTTTATGTTTTGGGACCTTCCTCGTACAGATAAGGCATCTCCATTCTGGCCCTCCATATTTCTTCGTCTCATTTCCTCCGATAGCAAGGCTGAGACAATGACATCAAAATTTAAGGTAGTTGTATTGCTACCTATTGCAATAACCAGACTATCCCACGAGTCTGGTAGAGAACACAACAAACTGATGCACTTATCTTCATATGAGATTTTAATATCAATAGATGACAGCTGACTTACCACAGTATTGAAGGCGTTCAGATGCTCTGTCACCGAGTCTCCATCCTTCATCCTCAGGTTATACAGCTTTTTCCGCAGGAACAACTTATTCACCAGAGACTTAGATTGGTACAAAGTCCCAAGTTTTTCCCAAAAATTCTTCACCGTAGCTTCCCCAGATACATTCAACAATACTGAATCTGACACACACAACCGTATTGTGCTCTTAGCCTTCCGATCCAGTTTCTTCCAGTCTTCATCTGACATTGTCGTTGGTTTAGTACCTGGATCTACCGCGATCCATTGATCTTTATCCACCAGCAGATCCTCCATCTTGAGCTTCCACAACTCAAAACTTTGACCATTAAATTTCTCAATCTCTATCTTTTCGCCTCTCACCATCTTCTTTCACCGCAAGAATCGATCCCGCAGATCTCCCACTGAACAAGGTCTACCTCAGGCCCGAGTAAAAAACCCTCAGTAGCAAAGGCGTCCCCTTGAAGCTGAAATAACTCTGATACCAAATGTAGGTTTTAACACTGAACATAAATTATCTACACATGAATCTTATAACAGAAAATAAACAATAGCAAGAGCATAAAACATAAAACAGATAAACACAGAGATTTTCCCCTGGATCCCAAATTGGGATGACTAGCTTGATTTTTCATTATATTCCTTTTAGTGTTACAACACATATATATACATGCCGAAGCATACATAAACCCCAATCCATTAACCCTGGATTAGAACATAACCGTAGTTCCCTTGACCGGATCTACAAAATACCAGGGGCCAAAAACCATCATACCCCAAAACCATGTGCAAAATCATGCACAAAACATGGGTGGGTCCGCCTATGAGTGGGTCCACACACCAAACAAATTTTCGCTGGGGCACTACCCTACACCCCAACAGTGGGGGCTGCCTCCCCCCTGCTGCGCCCGGCACAACGTACAGCGCGTGGGGCTAGTTATGGAAAGAATATAACACATACCCAAAAACATCGACACTTGAAATCTAATGTACGAGGAGGAAAGTTGACATACCTCTAAGACACAAAGGTTATATACCCACAAACAACTAGGACAAGATTGCAACCCATTCAGCCAAATGCCGTTATAAACCTCCCCGAAAATTTCTATAATTAGAGTTTGAACTATTAGGAATATAATGAAGCCTTTGGACACAAAAATTCACCCACAACCGCAATAGAGAAATGTGCCAAATGACAAAATAATTGAGGGAGAGCAAGTACAAAGACCAAATTATCATGAGCACCATAGGGTATTCATTTTTAGCCATACATTCTAACCCATAGTTCTCGAGACTTTAAGGCATGCGTCCTTTCATTACGTAAAATTTTTAGGGTATAGAAAGACTAGTAATCATAGTGGCAGAGAAATTGAAGTGAAGGATTAATAGTAGAGGCCCATGATCCAAGAACCATAGAAACAATATATAGTTGACTTAAACAGAGAGGCAGAAAAGAAATTAAACCTAAATCCCCTTGAGTCAGGGCTATGCAGAAAAAATAACCACAATTTGAGCTATAACTGTAAACATAATTCGAAAAATGACTGTAACATTGAGTGCCATGCAAGCCCACAGGGTTTTGACAACCTCCATTGAAAACCTGACAATGAACTATAGAATTCCAATTGAACAAGAATGGAGACATATCATCATAGGAAATTTTAGTGTAATAGACCAGACGAGTGATTAAGTAGACCTATGCATACATCGTAAGGAGATATACCGCGTACCAGGTGTCTAGATGAGGCTGCAGAGCTCCAACCTTCTTCTGCACTGCACCTGAACCTCCTTCTTCAGAATTCAGCCAGAAAACGATGCCTCCCTTCCTTACCATTGCTTTCATAAACCGCTTCAAGCATTGGCACTATTTCCCAAAATTCTATGACAATGTTAGTTGGCCTCCACATAAATTGTCAGCAGTCATTATAACCGACGTGTGATAGTACTTCCCCTCCGGGCATCTTTTGTCTTCATTCTCAAGTGACCATGTGGTGTACGCCACTATGTGACACCTCACATATCCCTTCTCCCACGTGGCACCCTGATTGGGGATCTCGAGAACTCTACATGTCACTATCAACAATTATCTAGAGTGGTTGTAGTTATGCTTCCTAAGCCATGTCTATCTAGTTAATATCTAGATGTCGTGCCACATGATTACACCCCAAATTTTCCAGGTAGTCATCTGCCTCATTTCCTTCTCTACGTACATGTGATGGGATGAGGTAGCCTAGATCATGGATGATCAAATTGATTTCATGGATTAGGCACATTGTCCTCTAGCTTTGACTTATTTTCTCACATGGAATCCCTTGTTGAAGCTTCTGTAATACCCCCGTTACCATAGTCGAATCCCCTTCTACTATGATTTTGTGGTATCTTTCCCTTACTGCTATTAGCAACCCTTGTTTGACTAGCATTAATTCCTCTTCATTGTTAGTGGCCAACCCTAGTTCCATCATGTATATTCTGCAAACTAAACCCTACGAAATTCTGAAATATACAACCTGTTCCTCCCTGTCCTGGGTTGCCTTTAGAAGCCCCATCGTAATTGAGTTTCAGAAATCCTTGCTGAGGCATTTGTCCTGAGGGTTTCTTCGTAGTTGTTTCTTTTTCCGAAAGGTCTGAGTCAACATTTGGGGTTTTAGGTTGATCATGGCAAGGATGCGAGCTTTATTTTCATTTGTTTTCCAGTCTTCTTCATCCCATTTCTCAACTAGGATGGTATCGCGAATATTTTCAAGGATCACCTGTTAGAATTGTTCTTTCTATCTAGTCTTGTCACTAAAGATTCGGTGATTCCTTTCTTTCCAAATAGGCCATAGAAGAAACCCCATAGATAACCTCCAAGCTCTGTTAAGGACTTCACTGGAATATCCCCCTTTTCTCCAAGTTACAATATTATGTTTGATGCTTGTATATCCATATCAGTTTGTTGGAAGACCGTAGAGATGTTCAGCTAGATTGATTCAGCCAGATCACAGGTATTCAACAAGTGCTCAACACTTTCATCATGCTTGTTACACATTATTCATAGTGAAGGGCCATGCATTCCTTTTTTCTACAACTAATCGCAGGTAAGGATTTTACTATGACTCACAAGCGAGAGAAAATGTTCTATTTTCAGCCAATGTTTAGTTGCCAAAATGTTTTGCCAAGTACTATTATACCATGTAGATTATTAGATTTGATATAATAGCCTTCTTTTATTGTGAACATTCCTTTAGTACGATATCCCCATCTCAGGATATCTTCTCCACTTGCTGAAATCAGTTTTTTGGTTTTCATTTCTTTTTCATAATTATTCCATTGATGAGTTTTAGGGGCATTCAGCCAATGTTCCTTAACATTCCATTTTCTCAATTGCTCCTCAGTCTCCCCACTCCAATAATTAGCTACATACCTTATGTTTGGCAGACTCCCAAAAAGGAAGATCTCTCCTAAGTCTAGTTCACTGAATATTTTTTCTCGTTGCTGCCAAGAGTCTTCCCAAAATAGGGTTGTGTTTCCTCCTCTAATTTCCCAGAAGTTGTTCTCTTGAATGAGATCTCTATTGATGGCTACTAAATTCTAGATGTTAGACCCTTTTGGGGTTGCGTTGACCTTTAGTTTTCCATCAGTAGTATAGGGAATTTCATATTTCCTCTCCCAAATAATTTTCCATAGATCCCCACCCCCTTGGAGCCCTCTCCACCAATTTTTTGCTCCCACCACCTAGTTCAGAACATATGTGTCTCGTAATCCCATTCCTCCTATTTTTTTGAGTTTAATGAGATTATCCTAGGAGAGAAGAGCCTATTTATGTGTTTTTTGAGAACACTGCCACAATTTTTTTGTAAATATCTTGACCATATTAACACAAATACTTTTAGGGGCAGCTAGCCCAGATAACTGATAAATTGGGACAAATTGAAAAACAAATCACAATAATACTACCCAACTAGGAGCATTGAGAACCTTGAACGCCCAATTATGGAGGCAGCCTTTCCATCCCAAAACCCTAAGGGAATTAAGGCCAAGGGGAATTCCTAAATAATTCATGGGGAGAGTACCTAAATTAAAACCCATAGTATGAGATAGCAATCTTTGAGATAAAACATTAGTATTAAAAAATTAGACATTGGATTTGCCATTGTTTATTAAATTTCTGGAGGCTTCCTTGAAATCCTTGAGAACAGATAAAATGGCCATAGATTATTTTAAATTAGCTTGACAGAAGAGTATAATGTCGTCAAAAAAGTTATGATGAGAGAGGTTTAGATAAGGCCCCCAAAGTTTCAACCCCTTCAACTAACCTCCATGAATCTTAGATTTGATGTGATGGCCAAGGCCTTCAACTGAAATAATAAAAAAGAAAAAGGGATAAGGGGTCACCTTGTCGAAGTCCCCCAGTGACATTGAAAGGATTAGAAGGAATACCATTTAGCAGGATTGAAAAGTTAGGGGAAGAAATGAAATACAATATCCAGAGAATCCATCTTCTATCGAAGCCAAAGGCTTCAAGTACTACTTTAAGATAAGTCCAACTTAGACGATCATAAGCTTTAGAGAGATCAAGTTTTATCAACATACCTTTAGCTTTAAGGGTATGAAGAGAGTGAATAGCTTCTTGCGTCATGAATATACCATCCAAGTTTTTTCTGTCGTTCACAAAACCAATTTGTTTAGGAGAAATAAGGGTCGGGAGAATAGGTTTCAACCTATTAACCATGATAGTCGATAAGATATTATAAATGACATTACATAAGGAAATAGGCCTGAATCCTGCTGGAACATCCGTGTTTTCCTGCTTATGGATTAAAGAGATAAGGGTGGATTTTAGGGTTGGATAGACCTATCATGAGAGTCGAGACTCCTTAACCAATTCCCATATGTATTTTCCCATAAAATCAAAAGCAGCTCGGTGGAATTCCACTATAAAACCATCAGGGCCTAGGGCTTTATTTTTAGGCAGATTTCTAGCTGCCTCTTCAACCTCTTCAAAAGTGATTTCCCTGAGGAGAGCCAAGCTCTAATCCCTATTGACAATTGTGGGTGTATTTATCGTGATGCGTTCAATAGCTTTTGATCTACTTTGATCAGGTTCATTGAGTATTCACTAAAATGATTCATTAACAGAGTTTCCATCTCATTATGTTGGAGAACACGATTTCCTACTGAGTCCTTTAGGGAAAATATATGATTGTGGGTCATTACCTTATGAAAAAAAATTGTCTTTTATCCCCTTATTTTAGCCATTGAACATGATATTTTTTCTTCCATAATATTTAATCCTGCTTCCTACGTTCTTGTAGTTGGCTTAGAAGGTTTCCTTCTTCTAGGGTCATATCCTCAGTCCTTCCATTTAAAATCATTTGTTGTTGCACTCATTTCATTTCTCCCTGCAACCTTGCCCTGTCCTCTTGAATGTTTCCGAACTCATTTTTATTCCATTTTTTTATCTCTTGCTTTATATTTTTCAACCGAAGTTGAAAAGAGTGCATCTTTTTTCGGCCCTAAATTTGACTTGCTTCCCACCACACTTTGGATTTTTCCAAAAATTTGGGATCCCTCAGCCAAAAGGCTTCAAATCAAAATGGTTGTTTCTTCTTGCATTATTTCATGTCAACTTCCATGCTTATCGACCAGTGATCTGACCCCAAAGTAGGGAGGATAGCTCCTTCATAGAACACATCCATACTCAGTATAGCTTCTAAGGCTATGAATCTGTCCAATATTGAGGCCACCTGATGAGCATCTCCTCTTCTATTATTCCAAGTATATTTACCATTCATAGTAGGGACATACACCAGCCTTAAGTCTGTGATTAGATCCCTAAATAGTTCCATTTCCGGCTCCTCTCTCCTTGTTCCTCCTTTATTTTATGTTAGATTCACAATCATATTAAAATCCCCTCCCATCAACCAATATTTATGGGTATGTATATTTCTAGGCATTCTAATTATTATACTATTCAGAAATGCCTCTCTTTCTCCTAGAATATGAGGCCCATCGACATAGGAAATTAGGATCTTTTCCTTCGTTCCAATTTGTCTAAAAATCCCTGTAAGAATACAAGGCAACCTAATCCAGTCATCTGCCATAATCTCTATAGGATTCCATAGGATGGTTATTCCCCCAGCACCGCCATGTGAATCTATCGCAATTACTTCATAATGAGGTTTATAAGTTTTAAGGATACCTTCTAATTTTTGACTAGATATTTTTGTTTCCTATATCAGTATTACTTGAGGCTTTTTTGATCTTAACCTGTCTTTTAGATATCTCCATTTTCCTTTGCTATTTAGACCTCTTATATTCCAAGAGATCACTTTCATCGATGAAATTTTTGGAGTTGTTGGAATACTGTTGTTAATGGTATTATATTTCCTGAATTAACTAACATTTCACCTACCATTTAGATTGATTCTTGTAGGTTCTTACTCCCTTTCTTTTTTCCTCCTTTAGGTTGGGTGTTATGTTCCTTAGAAGGCGTGTTTTTCGAGGAAATTATTTTTTTCTGAGATTGGGATGTCAAGTATTACTCAAATGTTTCCTTCTACAACTTCTTCTGATCATCCAAGAAGAAGTGATCATCAAGATTCCTCCATTCTTGTAGGATTCATTTTAAAACAACTTCCTCTGAACTTAGTTCCTCTCTATTTTGTTCTATTTCCATTGGTGACTATCCCACTGGTGGTCCATACTCTTATGCTTCATTCTGTTCCTATGGTGCCTTCCATTTAGCCTTCTTATTTTTTTGGGGTACCATTCCTTGTCCTTCTGCAGTGCTTTATTTTCCCTCCTTCAAATTTCCCCTTGTTCTTGCAATATCTCATATCTATTTTGTGTATTCTTTTGTTTTAAATTATTTCTTTGGCTTGCATGATGTTTATTTCTCTTATTTTTACTTGTAACAATTTTGAATCCATCACCTTTTTCAGGTAACCCTTCAGCTTCCTCTCGTAACTTCCTTTGCATCTGTTTAGGATTATTCAATGGACTTGTTTTATAAAGGTGTTCATATTCATGGAATTTATGGCAGCATAATGGAATATGTTCGTAATCCAAAAGTTGATGCCAAATTTTACCTTCATATTCAAGTTATGTTGATTCTAGAAGTGGTTCAGATATATTCATATACACACATATGCGAGTAAAAGAGGTATACCGACCTCGATACATTGTTTTAGCAATTTTAACAAAGCTTCTGAGAGAGTTCCCAATACCTTATAAAATTTTAGGGTCCCATAAATCCATTGGAAGTGCAAATAGCTGAACCCAAACTAGAGTAGCAAATAAATGTTCCTGATCGGGGTTATAGCATTTTTCCCACTACCGTAAAAATAATCTTGCATTCTAATAGAAGTAAGGACCACCTTCAAAGATCCTTTATTTATCAAGAAGATTGGTAAATATGATTGTAAAGAACCTTCTCAGCCCATATTTTAAGTCTATATGACCCTTGGGTTGTCATTTTTCCTGTATCCACTTGAGTATATCTTTTTCTATTTGCCAGATGCCTATGAATTTACATATTAATGCATGGTATTTCATATAGCTCATGTACTCATCTAATTTATTTGCTGGGATAATGAATCTTGGTATTTTCAATGCCTATGGCAGACATTGCCTTCTTATTTTAGCTTGCCATTCTGCTCCCAATATTGGGCCTGCATTCTAGGTGGAACCCCCTTGGGACCCTGCTTGTTTACTTCTCTGTTACCCTGCTATAACATTTTTGTAGGAGGGGATCACGCCCTCCCCTGAAGCGGTAGCCATTCAATCCACGAATGCGGCTCACATCACGATTCCCCTTCCTCAAAATCCTCCTCCCACGAATTCTGATGCGACGATTCCCCAAACCTAGCGTTCTAAGCGTTCTCCCATTCTCTCGTCGTACCTTCCAAGTGCTTATATTTATTTTCTAAAGTTCATTACATATTAAATAATTCAAATAATAAATAATTTATGAAGAATGATATCAGATATTCTACCAAAATTCACATTTTACATTTAAACAATCAAAAATTAATAATTTGTGTATATGAGGCTAAATTAATTAGACTTTATGCCTTTTCGGAACTTTATGCCTTTAAATAGGTTACACTAGAGAAGAATACCATGCATGGGGGGGTATGAAATTTGATGCCCATTTGTCTGCTTTTCCACTTTTTACTAGTAAAATACAAGGGGGAATTAAAACAACTTATATCCATCTACTAATTTGATTCCTATGGGCCCTTGCTAGCTTTGGATTTAAGATGGATCTAGGTAGGTGGTAATGTAATGTAATGTTTGTTTATCGGTAAAAATAAAAATCACATTATGTGAAAAACGTTTTACTTGATAAATAAAAATAACATTAAAATAAAAATAATTTCATGGTATTCACCCATGGTATTAACACATGGTATGAGAACCCATGGTATTTACCCATGGTATTTATGTGGAACATAACATATTTAAAGGGTAAAACTAAACAACCTCGATACATATTAACTCATGATCTACCAAGTCCTAGAGATATCAAATAGATTTGAACCCTTTTGAGGCTTGCTAGATCCAAAGTTAAAATGGATTTACGCTGGTCACATTTTGTAAGCCTAGATGATGCTTCAAAAGTGGGTATGTTTTTTATGATATAAATTCCTATATCCATCTTAACTCATGATCTACCAAGCGCAAGACATATCAAATAGATTTGAACCCTTTTGAGGCTTGGTGGATCCAAAGTTAAAATGGATTTAAGCTGGTCACATTTTGTAACCCTAGATAATGCTTCAGAAGTGGGTATGTTTTGTAAGCCTAGATGATGCTATACATTCCTAGATCCATATTGACGCATGATCTACCAAGGGCGAGAGATATCAAATAGATTTGAACCCTTTTGAGGCTTGGTGGATCCAAAGCTAAAATGGATTTACGCTGGTCACATTTTGTAAGCCTAGATAATGCTTTAGAAGTGGGTATGTTTTTTATGTTATGCATTCCGGCTTTAGAAGTGGGTATGTTTTTTATGTTATATAATTCATTTTAAAATATTTTTAGGAGTGGTAAATAATTCATTTCCCCATTAAGCTAGAGATTTAAATATAATAGGGCAATTGCAATTATGGATTGTGTGAGTTTCAAGATGATGTTTATACAAATAGTTGTTTTCTTTAAGTGAGTGAGTTATAGAAAGAGTGAGTTATAGCTTAGTAAGACTTTTTATATTCCAATTTCTTCATGAAGTTATCAATATGTATTTGGTGAGTGAAGATGCATACACCTAATTTAATAAAGTCTTGATTAGTATTTTTCCGTTATCCCTATTTGGTTAAATATTTGATCAATGCTTCAAATTAAAAATCACTTGGACTATTATTCCAACCCTATAATTCTAATATATGGAGCTTAGATATTTTTTTAACAAAATTTTCTTGTAATTTGCTCAAAATGTTCAATTTCATCGAATATTTTCCCTCCTCCATGAAATTCCTACAAGTGAGTAATCAACTCTTCTCTAGGAAATGATTCATCTTAACTTTAATAATCTTATTGAAATTTACACTAAAATGTTAAATATTCTAAAAAATAAATCTAATTAAAGAAGAAACTTTGGAAATTTATTTCCTCCTTTAACTGAGCCTCATGAGTAGCAGACTCTTCTCTAGGAAATGATTCATCTTAACTTTAGTAATCTTATTGAAATTTAAACTAAAATGTTAAATTTTCTTAAAAATAAATCTAATTAAAAATGAAACTTTGGAAATTTATTTTTAACAATGGCACGTTGTTTTTCACCCTAATCTCTTCAAATTTTAACTGCATTCGCTTCAATATTTGCAGTTATATATTGTGTGTTTTTTTCTTTTAACTTAGATATACTGGTAAAAGGAAATATTAAAAGGGATATGAAAGGTCGTTTTGATGAGACCGTCATAAAAAAATTATATGTGGGTAGCAGGACCCGTCAAACTTAATCCCTGATACCATGGGCAAAACCAAGGGTTTTATATTTATTTTCTAAATTTCATTACATTTAAAATAATTTAAATAATAAATAATTTCTGAAGATTGATATCTAAGATATTCCACCAAAATTCACATTTTACATTTAAAAAAATCCAAAAATAAATAATTTGTGATGATGATGATGATGGTTAACGTCCAATTAATGTATATATGGAACATTAATTGGAACATTATGCCTTTAAATAGGCTAGACTAGGGAAGAATACTATGGGCAAAATCACAAGTTGTCAAAACTTGAAAAATACTATGGGCAAAACCATGGGTTGTCAAAACTTGGAGCCCAAAGCAACTAAGTGTAAATTGACTCCAACTTAAATTTATTTTTATTTTTATATTGAGTAAAAATGTTTAGATAACATAATAATAACATAACATCACAACACATCACAAGATCTCTTCCATATTAGGCTAGAAAAAGTATAGACAATTATATAATTTATAATTAATTGAAATAGTATGCCTTTAAATAGGCTACACTAGGGAAGAATACCATGGGCAAAATCACAAGTTGTTAAAACTTGAAAAATACCATGGGCAAAACCATGGGTTGTCAAAACTTGGAGACCAAAACAATTAATTGTAAATTGACTCCAACTTAAATTTAAATTTATTTTTATATTGAGTAAAAATATTTAAATAACACAATAATAATAATGACAACACATTACAAAATCTCTTCCATATTATACTAAAAAAAAATATAAACAATTATATAATTTATAAAAAAAAATACCTAATTTTCTTTTACAATATTAAATTTAATATAAATTCTAAAATAAAATAATAAAATTTAATTAAAAATAGTAAACCTAACATATTTTTATTAAAATATTACATTTTATATTAATAATACATAACCATAACGGTGCATATTCAAGTCTAGCCACTTGTCATTATCCAACAGTTGTGTATTGTTGTGCAAGAGAGATCCAAGTCTCTTCGTATCTTTGGGCTAGCGCTAGCTATATATATAATGTATTTGGATGCACTAGGCACCCATGCATTTCCCATCTCTTTGGCACTCTGAGTAGCTTCAACTGTTCGAGAAAAAAAGGAAGCGTGGGGTGCCAACACTTGATTTGATTTGCTATTATCAGTATTTTAGGGAAGTTGTGGCAATACAATGGAACTGCAGAACGGAATGCAAGTAGAGGTGCTTTTTTCAGTGATGCAATTAGGAGCTTCCTCTAACCAGAAATACCGAGGGGCTTGGGCCGAGGGAGTTCTCTTAGGCATTACAAGAGAAATTTGCAGGATAAATGTGAAGAAATCTCTAATGGATATTAATGTCAAGTCATTGATAAAGGTGAAGAGGTTTATAAGAAATGCTGGAGATTCATTTGTGGAGGTATATGTGGGTGATGTGAGACCAGCTCCACCCCCTAGGCTGTGCCCTCCTGATCGCTTAATTAAGGGAGTAGCAGTGGAGGCCTGGGAGACAAATTGCTGGTGGCCTGGCCACATAGCCAAAGAGATTTTACATCAAGGTCAACAACTTTGGTTGGTTTCCTTCCCTCACACAAAAATTCTATCAGGATACCCTCTATCCAACTTACGTCCTGCTCAGGAATGGCTAGGTGGAAAGTGGACCTTAGTGGCTCCGGTTTGATTTCTAAATCTCTTTCTCCTTTCTTATTATTGGTTTATTTTATTTTAAATCTATCTGAATGAATAGGTGGTAGAGAAGGGTTTCTCAGTCTTTTTGAACTACTATATGCAGGAGGAAAACCTAAACATCAAACAAGTAATAAGGATCTTAAGGGAGGATGAAGTTGAGAAATCCAACAACCTGTGTGATGTATCACAATGTTTCTTTACAAAGGATGGAATCCAAGCTGTGAACAAGAAGGAATCACCTTCTACTGACTGTGAGTCCACATCAAATCCTGTGCTTAGCTCTTCTCTGCTGAACAGAACCCATCTGGAGGAGGAGATCCAGGATTCAGAAGAACTGAAAGGAAAAGAGCCAATGACAGTAGAAAATGACCCAGAGACAGTTATGGACGCTGTTCAAGACTTAAGTGGAACCAGATCAGCAAGAGGTCGGACTAAATTTTCTAGACGTGGACGTCCAAAAAAGCCTTCTAAATGAAGAAAGTCCATATATTTATAGGTAGCTAAAGCAGAAGACTTCTGGACTATAGACATATTATTAATTTTAAATGTCAGATTTTGAGAATATTTCGAAATTTCACAATTGATAAACCCTCTCTAAAGGAACTGGTTTATCTGCCTATGGAACTTGTTTCTTCTTGTTTTTGGTAATTGATACCCCTCTCTAAGGGTTTTAATCTCTGCATGTGAAACTTGTTTCTTTTGTATTTGGTAGGCTTTCCAAACTTGTTTCTATTATGCATTACTCGATTTAAATTGCAGTTCCTGGTTGCTTATTTAGTTTCTGGTATGATGCTTCTGGTAAAATTGTGATTTAATGGCTGGAGTGACAATAAACAGCGACGCGGGACTTCTCAGAGCAAAAGAATTGCAAGAGCTTTGAAGTGGGCAATACAATGTGAACAAATTGGCGGGTTCTCTTTAATTAAGAATCTGTTTGATTGTGTTTACCGCTCTATTTTTTTCAACTAGTTTTTGATTTTTTTTGTTTGTCATGGGTTTTATTGACCCTCTACCGTAAATATTGTACCAGGTAGATAAATTTTAATCATCGAACTTGATCGCAAGAGTGTCAGGAAAATTGAAACTATGATTTTTGGGGTGCGAAAAGATTTAGAGGCCGTTAGATTTGATTAATTTTGGAAACTTTTACTGGTTATTGGAAAATATTAATTTATCAGAACAAGTCATATGTTTGATTTTCTGAAATATTTAATTTTTCAGATTGTTATTTTGGAATTTTCTTAAAATGAAATTTGAATTGATAGTTGAGCCAGTGAAAGTGTGATTTTTTGAAAAGTTTTCTGATTTATTTTTCCAACTAATTTGTCTAAAATTTGGCAAGAATTTATCTTAATTGACTTTGTCTAATATTAATTTATCAGAAAATGTCATATTTCAGTATGTGAAATATTGAATTTAAAATCATAGATACACTAAACCAAGTTCCCAAAACCACTACCATATGATCCTATCAATTTTGATGTTTTTCTCAAATGTGAATCTAGCCTCATTTAATTATTAATAATTATAATTATTAATTTTATTTTATTTTTTAAATTTTTATTTTGATGTAAATTGACCTAGTCAAAATTTATTATTATTTTTGTGACACTAAATATTTGTGACCAGATGAAATTACATAAAAATAAAATAAACATAAATTAATAATTAAAACAAAATTGAGGGAAATAGTGCAACTATGTTTCCAATAGTGTGTGTGTGTGTGTGTGTATATATATATATATATATATATATTAATTCTAGATCTATCAATCTCTAGATGTGTGCTTTCAATTCTAAAGTGAAAATATATTTGATCCTTGTAGGAATTTTCCATTTGAGTTGAAGAGACTCAATCAACAACTAAAAACTAGTATGAAAGATCAAATCTCTTAAGATGCAAATCAATTCTAGAGTGAAGAGAGATTCATCTTAGTGATTAGTAAATATAGATCTAAGATGTTCTATATTTTAAATTAAATTGTGGAAAATAAAAGAAAAAATTCATTAAAATTTATACTAATTATTTCACCAATTTATCATTTATATTTATTTTTTAAATCTTATTACATTTAAAATAATTCAAAAAATAAATTGATTATAAATACGATATCTAAGATAATCAACCAAAATTAATATTTTACATTTTAAAATTAATATTTTTTATATATCAAGTTAAATTAAATCTATCAAAAATATATAGTTCTATAATTTAAAAAAAATCATCCAAACCCATTATAATATATTTAATATAATAAATAAAATAAAATAATATATATATATATATATATATATATATATATATATATATATATATAATAAAAACCATAAACATTTAAGATTCAACCAAAATCAACAAACTATCATAAAATTGATAAACAAGAAGAGATATCATTCAAGACCGAGTAGAGGAACAGATTCCTCTTTGGATCAATCATTCAAGTCTCAGATGTCATTTGTCCGAGGTAGAGGTCGTGGTAGAGAAAATAACAGAGGTTAAGGAAGAAGCCAAAATAGAGGCAAAAATAATCCTACTAGCATAAGCGGAAGGAGCTGCAATCAGAACTAAGATGAAGGTTCAAGCAAACAACAAGCTCATGGACAAAGGTAAGAAAAATCCCAAGTCAAATGTCATTATTGCAAGAAATTAGGCCATTATGCCAATGAATGTAGGAAAAAGAAAAATGACATGAATAATAGGAAAAATGCTAATTTTGCAAATGAAGAAGATAAGAGCCCAAAGATTGTGTTGTTAACATGTAACATTGCACAATACAAACAAGAAGATGTTTAGTTCTTAGACTCACGTTGTAGTAATCACATGACTGGAAACATTGCAATGTTTGCCAATCTGGATGAAAATGTGAAATATGAGGTAACAACAGGAACTGATAGTAAGATATCTGGCAAGGGTAAAGGCAGAGTTAGTATCCTAACAAGAAATGGAGAACAGAAAATTGTGCCAGATGTATACTATGTACTTGGTTTGAAATGTAATCTTTTGAGCATTGGACAACTCATTGAAAAAGGTTACAATGTTTTCTTCAAAAATGATGTGTCTACAATCAAAGACATACCTCCAAGTAAGAAGATCATTGCAGAGGTGCAGATGACCAGCAATAGAATGTTTCCTCTCAAACTCAGGGCAGATTTGAAGGAAAGAAGAACTATTGAACCTGTAACACAAGAAGTCTTTCAAGAGCAAGTGAAAGATGAGAACTGGTTATGGCACTTGAGATTTGGACATCTCAATTTCGGAGGCTTGAATCTGTTGCACAGAAAGGGAATAGTAAAAGGATTGTCATTGATTGAGAAGTCGAACAGCCTTTGTGAAGGCTGCATCTTGGGCAAACAACACAGAGAAAGCTTTCTAGCAGGAAAGAGTATAAGGGCAAAAGCACCCTTGGAAATTGTTCACTCCGATGTGTGTGGACCAATGCAAATACCATCATTTGCTGGAAATAAATATGTTTTAACTTTCATTGATGATTACACCAGAAAGACATGGGTGTATGTGTTAAAACAGAAGAGTGAAGTGTTTGAGAAATTCCGCCACTTCAAAACTCTTTTTGAGAAGCAGTGTGGGCATTATATCAAAGTTCTTAGAACAGATAGAGGTGGAGAGTACATCTCTAAATATTTTTTTTTTTGTAGAGAGAATGGCATACAAAAGAAATTCACCGCGAGGTATACACCTCAGCAAAACGGCGTTGAAGAAAGGAAGAATAAGACCATTTTGGACATGGTCAAAAGTATGTTGAAGGAAAAACACTTGCCGCATGAGTATTGGGCTGAAGATGTCACTTGTGCAGTTTACATCTTGAACAGATGCCCAACTAAAGCTGTCATGAACATAATACCAAAAGAAGCATGGAGTGGACAAAAGCAAACTATCACTCACATGAGAGTATTCGGCTGTGTAGCATATGCACATGTACTGGATCAGCTAAGGAAGAAGTTTGATAGTAAGGGGGAGAAGTGTGTCTTTATTGGCTACTGTAATGAATCAAAAGCATACAAACTTTATAATCCATCCACCAAGAAATTAATAGTAAGCAGAGATGTGCAGTTCTGTGAAGAAGAAGCTTGGGATGGAAGTCTAGAAAATACTGTGAACATGAAGACAACTCTGTCTAACGAAGAAGAAGAAGAAGGAACATCTGTTGTTAACCCTTCTTCGGTGGCTCCTGCTCCACCACCGCAAACACAACAAACCACACCACAAGCTGGAATTCGAACAGCCTTGAGAAGTCAAGGAAGTGCTACTCCAAGCACATCGTAGGGATCAGAAATGTCCTCAAGTTCAAATGAAACTCCAAGTACACCAAGAAGACCAAGATTTAGAAATCTGAGTGAGATTTATGAACATGGAGAGGTAAGTAACAATACTGGTTTGAATTCATTATTCGCTTTGTATTGTCATGTAGATGACCCAATCCATTTTGAAGATGTTGTAAAAGATGATAAATGGATTGAAGCAATGAATGAAGAAATTGGTGCAATTGAGAAGAGTAAAACATGGGAGTTAGTGGGCCTCCCTGAAGGCAAAGATGCCATTGGAGTTAAGTGGGTCTATAAGACCAAAAGCAATGCTGAAGGCAAGATTGATAGGCACAAAGCAAGACTTGTTGTGAAAGGCTACAAGCAGCAACAAGGCAAAGACTATGATGAAACCTTTGCACCAGTAGCAAGGATGGAAACAGTGAGAACAATGTTGTCTATTGCGGCACAACACAAATGGAAGATTTATCAGATGGATGTTAAATCTGCATTCCTGAATGGAGTGTTAAAAGAAGAGGTTTATGTTGAACAACCTCCAGGCTATGAAGTTGAAGGCCAAGAGCATAAAGTATGCAAACTGAAGAAGGCTCTTTATGGGCTGAAGCAAGCTCCAAGAGCATGGTACAACAGAATATATGCTTATCTGATTCAGAATGGGTTTGAGAAGTGTGATGGTGAACCCACACTCTACATAAAGGAGAATGACGGTAAGATTCTTATTGTTGTTTTATATGTAGATGATTTAATCTTTACTAGCAATGATGCTTCTCTCATTGCTGATTTTAAAGTAGTCATGAAAAGTGAATTTGAAATGACTGACTTGGGCTTCTTAAGATATTTTCTTGGAATTGAAGTAGACCAAAGTGAAAATGGTGTTTTCATTTCCCAAGTTAAATATGTAGAAGCAGTGTTGAAGAGATTTAACATGCAGAACAGCAAGGCAGATGTGACTCCAACTATAATGGGGTTGAAATTAAGTAAAGAAGATAGCAGCAAGGATTCTGATCCAAAGTTGTATAAGAGCATAGTTGGCAGCCTTATGTACTTAACTGCAACTAGGCCAGATATTATGCATGTTGTTAGCTTAATCTCCAGATTCATGGAAAGACCGAAAGAAGCTCATTGGCAAGCAGCCAAGAGAATTCTAAGGTATGTAAATGGAACGAAGGGGTTTGGTATATTATACTTCTCTTCTGAAAGTTTCATGTTGACAGGTTACACTGACAGTGATTGGGCTGGAAGTGTTGATGATTGGAAGAGCACATCAGGATATGTGTTTCATTTAGGATTGGGTGCAGTTTCATGGGCTTCCAAGAAGCAACCAGTAGTTGCTTTATTTCTAGTAGAAGCAGAATATGTGGTAGCAATAGCAGCAACATGCCAAGTAGTATGGCTGAGAAGAGTTCTTAGAGAATTGTGTCATGCACAAGAAAAGGGCACAACCATTTACTGTGACAATAGCTCGGTGATAGCATTGTCTAAAAATTATATTTTTCATAAAAGGACAAAGCACATTGACACCAAGTTTCACTTCATATGTGAATTGGTTAATAATGGTGAGATTGTTTTGCAACACTGCAGAATAGAGGATCAGTTTGCAGATATCCTCACAAAGCCATTGGCACAGAAAAAGCATTCCCTGATCTATGGAGGTTTTAACCCAAACAACCTCTAGGGTGTTTGTCCCCGAAACAGAACTGGCGACTCCGCCGGGGATCGCATTCTTGTGATTACCCTGTTGGGTGGTTTCAGCTGTTTGAAAGGTTTCCAACAATTTTAACTTTTATTTCTAGTCTAGTTAACTCTTTCTCAGTGAGACTGAAGATCTGGTTTCTTATCCAGGCTTGATCTTTTTTAATTTTTATTATTTACCTTTTCATATGCAGGTTTGTCTGTACACAGACGCGTATACACGCAGTTTTTGTTAAAGGGAGTCGCGTATACGTGTGTTTCCTTTAACACAGTCACGTATGCATGCTTGTTTCAAAACTGTCAAGTAGCATATGCCTGGGTAAATTTTGAAATTTTTTATTTCTTGGCTTGTTAGTCTTGTCTGCCTGTGGAAACCTGTTCCTGCAGTGTCTTTGTATCCTCTGGATTGTGTTGAAAGTGGTCTTTGGTATTTTCTCTCTCTTGTTTGGTTGAAAACTAGCTTATTTGGAAAAGTTTGTTTCTTGTGCTTGCATTTCCGGTTCGAGTACCAAGATCTCCTCCTGGGGATTCTTGGCTGTTCTGCTTCATCAGAACAGAGAGCTTCTGCTCATTTACTCTTTCCTACCTTTGTGTCTTGCTTTGCACTTCAATTTTTTCCCATTTCTTGGTTGGTTTTCTTGAGTTCAGTTGACTACGTCTTGTTGCAATTTTTGAAGAGTCCTTCTTGGTTCTTTCAAATTTTTGTTTGTTGCAAGGTTGTAATATTCTTCTAGGCTAAGTTATTGAGTTTCTTGTCTTCTTTTTCTCATATAAATCTTGCTACTAAGTAGCCCTATAAGACTTGGAGCATTTTTGAAGTTTTTTCTTGAAATTTAGAGTTGTTTGGCTTGGGATTTGATATTTTTTCTTGGTCTCTTAGAGCTCTTCCTTTTTATAAAACTCAAAAGCTTAAAAAAAAAACATTTTGTTTTGTCATTTTCTTTTGTTTTGCATTTTTGTTTTTGTTTCGTTATATATTTTGAAGCTTTGTTGAGATTTCTTCCCTTTGGTTTTGACTTGATTTCGGAAAGGAATTATCATTGGTTTCTTCCTCTTGTTTCAAGCTTTTTTGATGTCTTTGTACTGAGAGTTTCTGACTTCGGGAACTAGCTTTGTGGACAATGAATAAGTGATAAAACTAAAGGATCTTTGGGAAATTTCTCTCTGCTTTAGTAGATTTTGCATCTTAGAATTTGCATGCTCTTAGTGATTTGCATCAGGTGCACTTAAGAATTTAGTCATTTTCATAGTTTTTGTGAGTGTGAAGTTTGTTATCTGAAAAGAAAAAAAAATTAGTCTCGTAGAACCTTTGTATAAATTTCTTTTCATCGAAAGGAAATTACTGCATTTGCATGTAGTTTGGTTTTTATTAATTTATTTTCTGCGTCAAAACACCACAAGTTTCATTTCCGTATCCCTTTGACTTAACATAACAGCCAATTAAAATAAGCGTTATAATTTAAAAGCAACTAGAAAGTTTTATTAAGTGTCATACACCAACTAGCTAGGTTGTAAGGCCTTGGATTAGGTGAGTGGAGAGTTAACTCTCTAAGGCCGCTCCAAAAAAAACATAGAAGTTGATTAATTGAGCGAAATCCAACTCCGTTAGGTGGACCAGGAAATCTCTCCTCCAGAGAGTCAAGTGTGAGGGGAAGTGAAGGCTGAGAAGAGAGATACCCCTTCTCTGATTTGTTGGATCTGACCTCAAGACCGTTCCACCCCGCTTCTGACACGGATTGGTGCCCATAGTTGTCACTCCTAGGTTCCACATAGGTGACTGCGGGGGGGAATACCCGTGGTACCTGAGGCAGACGTCGTATCACTTCCAGCAGTACTTCTAGGGGGTGCCCTTGCGAAGCTTGGGTACTTGTGCCAGCAAAGGCTGTTGTTAGGAGGTCAGCGTAACTATTTCTATTACCTTCGCTAGTAGGACTGGGCCGTAATTATCCCAGACTACTTTCGGGAGGTCCTATATTTCGCTTTCCTGTATTTTGGTGTCCGGTCCTAATCACCCAAAGCGAAAATACTTGAAGGCTGTTTGCTTGATTGTATCTCAGGGATTTCTTTTTGTAGTGAGTGCTATTTGCTCCTAGCTTGCCTAGCTTTATAATTTTTGAGTCTAATTAAAATTTGTTAAAGTGGCTGATCAAGCGCCTCGTCGATCGAGGAGAATCCAGGGGTTATCGCCCGAGAGTTCAGAGCCTTCTTCAAGAAGGCGTAGGAGTATTTTAGCAGGTGAGTATCACCCTGTGGCGTCCAACGTAGTGGAGAGAGATCCTCCACAAGAGTTTGAAGGTTTTGGAATTGGTTCCGGTGTTGGTTCCGAGAGGAGCGCTTCACTCACCTCGCGAGTTTTATTTCCGTAGGAAGAAGAAGTTCAAATTGAGGAAGTACCTGAACCCTCTGTGTCACTTCCATCTCCTCTTCCTCTTGATTATCCGTTTATTGTTGAATACATCGGACCTGAGTCAGAGAGACCCGAAGATCCTCCGTATTGTTCATACCTTTCGATGGCCACGACTGGGACGGCCACGTTGTGAGTCACTGCGGGGCATTCGGACTCCACCTTGTTGAAGAAGGAGACCTTTGTTGCTATATCTTCGATTGCTTCTAGTGCTGCTGTGTTTGGCTCTAGTTTTACCCAAGCACATGCTTCCCAATCTGGTCCCTTCTGTTTTGGAATGCCCATTAGTGGGATTCCTTCTTTTTCCTTTTCTGTTGCTGCAGCTGGATCTACACCCATGTCTTCCATGGCTAGTGGATTAGCTTCTTTTCAAGGGTTCCCCTTTGGAACTGGACACATTCCTAGTTCTAATCCTTCTTTAGGGTCCTTTCCGTTTACTTCTCAGACCCGGAGTTTCAACCCTTGGTCTGGATGTCAGAATTCAACCACGTTTACAGGTTGGAACCCTGAATTCACTACAACAGGGGCAGGGAATCAGTTTTACGCTGGTCACCAAGGGAATGCTTCTTTCCCTTCGTCGAGTGCTTATCAGACCTTTTCCCCTCTTTCTAGTGCCTGGAACCTTCTCCGAGGGCTTTCCTCTTCATTTGAACCATGGTATTAACGAGAGCGAGGTCGAGTCTTTGGTAACTCTGTGTGGGGGGGAGGTTCTTTTCCTTTTTCTACGAGTTCTTTCTGGCAACCTGGTGCCTCATCAAATCAAGGGTATTCTTTTCAAAATGTTGGGAATCCATCCCATCAAGGATGGAATCCTCAGGCTCCGCCTCGCTTACCTTTTCTGGCAACGTTAAACTTGCCAGATTTGTCGAAATTGACTAATGATCCAATCCGTTATAGTCCGGGGTGGCCTCTGGTTCCCACCAAACTTCCTTCAGACATTCCAAAGTTTGAAGGTAAGAATGGAGAAGATCCGGCTGACCACATCACCACCTTCCATTTATGGTGTTCGTCTAACTCCCTGATCGATGATTTGATTAGGTTGAGATTGTTTCAACGCACCCTAACTAGAAACGTTGCCAAATGGTATATTGAGCTAACTGGGGGCAGTTTTTCTACATTTGGAGAACTGGTTGTTACATTCCTAAACCATTTCCAGTTGTCAGTCCGTTATGATGCCGGGACTGAACTCCTAGCTAATTTTAAACAGGACGACGCAACCCACATTTATGACCATATTCAGGAATGGCGGAGAAGGAAGAGGCTTATTAAAGCTCATATTCCAAGAGAATTCCTTCAGGAATGGTTTCTGAAATCTCTGCAGTCAGATATTTCGAAAGATGTATCCCTCTCCGGGGTATTTTCCGAGGAGCAGGCCATTTTTAGAGCCCAGCAGCTAGAATTGATATATTCTTAGTCTGGGGTCCTTCATAAGTATTTTCCCAATGCTCCTCGCTCCAAATTAGATTTATCCAGAACTAAGCCTGGTCCTCATGGTGACAGACTGATTGGATCAATCAATAGTGGTGCAGCCATCCTGCTTACTCAATTGCAGTAGTTGTCTTTACAATCTGCTCCTTCTAGTCAAGCTGTGGCTGCTGAGTCATCGCATTCCCTCTCTTTGTCCATAAATGTTGTCCAAGCTTCTGATCCCAAAGGAAATCAACAGTCCGAAGGGAAGAAGAAGGGACGAAATAATAAGAAAAGGGGCAAGAATGGGAAGGGTATGCGAATAAAACCAACGAGCATGTTGGTGAGGGTCCAAAGGAGAAAAAGAAAGTGAAGTTTCCATGCAAGCTGTGTGCTGGAGACCATCTTACACACCTTTGCCCTAAAATTCAAGATGCACAATGCTTGTTAGCTCAACAGGGTTCTTCCAGTTCCCAGGCTGTGTTAACAAACCCTTTTCCCCAAGGGCAACAGCTAGTTGTTGGTGCGAATCAAAATCCTGGGGCTTCCTCTGGGGGCACCCAGGAAGGGAAAATTCCATCAAACATATTCATGATGACTGCTCACGTGGATGTCGCTATGAGATCCCATGATTATGGCGGAGAAGAGTCTTCGAAAGCTAAGGATGCTCCTGATGCTACTGAGCCGCTTCATATTATGAGGCCTACTGTTTAGCCTATACCTCGGATGCCCAAAGCATCTACCAAGCGCCCGACGATTAATCCAAACGCTAGGGCTGCCTAGAACTACTCTGTTGTGGAAGATCTGGCACAGAGTCCTTGTGCCATGTTGGCTTTAGAGGTGCTCCAGGTTTTTCCGGCTCAGCGCAGTGCTTTGCTCACTGCCATTGGGGCTATTGATCCAAAAAATTCTCTTATGATTACATTTGATATGTCTAATTTTAAGAAGAGACTCCCCCATCATATGGCTTTTCATATTAAATCGTCATACCGGAAGTGCAATATCTTTCGAACGGTTATTGATAAAGGTGCTTCCACGTGCGTGATGTCTATCACATGTTGGAAGACGATTGGATCTCCCAAAGCTGTTCCATCTACCACTCTCCTGACCGCGTTTGATGGTCATTCAATATTTGCAGTTATATATTGTGTTTTTTTTTCTTTTAACTTAGATATACTGGTAAAAGGAAATATTAAAAGGGATATGAAAGGTCGTTCTGATGAGACCGTCATAAAAAAATTATATGTGGGTAGCAGGACCCGTCAAACTTAACCCCTGATACCATGGGAAAAACCAAGGGTTTTATATCTATTTTCTAAATTTCATTACATTTAAAATAATTTAAATAATAAATAATTTTTGAAGATTGATATCTAAGATATTCCACCAAAATTCACATTTTACATTTAAAAAAATCCAAAAATAAATAATTTTTGATGATGATGATGATGGTTAACGTACAATTAATGTATATATGGAACATTAATTGGAACATTATGGGCAAAATCACAAGTTGTCAAAACTTGAAAAATACTATGGGCAAAACCATGGGTTGTCAAAACTTGGAGCCCAAAGCAACTAAGTGTAAATTTACTCGTTTTTCCACTTTTTACTAGTAAAATACAAGGGGGAATTAAAACAACTTATATCCATCTACTAATTTGATTCCTATGGGCCCTTGCTAGCTTTGGATTTAAGATGGATCTAGGTAGGTGGTAATGTAATGTAATGTTTGTTTATCGGTAAAAATAAAAATCACATTATGTGAAAAACGTTTTACTTGATAAATAAAAATAACATTAAAATAAAAATAATTTCATGGTATTCACCCATGGTATTAACACATGGTATGAGAACCCATGGTATTTACCCATGGTATTTATGTGGAACATAACATATTTAAAGGGTAAAACTAAACAACCTCGATACATATTAACTCATGATCTACCAAGTCCTAGAGATATCAAATAGATTTGAACCCTTTTGAGGCTTGCTAGATCCAAAGTTAAAATGGATTTACGCTGGTCACATTTTGTAAGCCTAGATGATGCTTCAAAAGTGGGTATGTTTTTTATGATATAAATTCCTATATCCATCTTAACTCATGATCTACCAAGCGCAAGACATATCAAATAGATTTGAACCCTTTTGAGGCTTGGTGGATCCAAAGTTAAAATGGATTTAAGCTGGTCACATTTTGTAACCCTAGATAATGCTTCAGAAGTGGGTATGTTTTGTAAGCCTAGATGATGCTATACATTCCTAGATCCATATTGACGCATGATCTACCAAGGGCGAGAGATATCAAATAGATTTGAACCCTTTTGAGGCTTGGTGGATCCAAAGCTAAAATGGATTTACGCTGGTCACATTTTGTAAGCCTAGATAATGCTTTAGAAGTGGGTATGTTTTTTATGTTATGCATTCCGGCTTTAGAAGTGGGTATGTTTTTTATGTTATATAATTCATTTTAAAATATTTTTAGGAGTGGTAAATAATTCATTTCCCCATTAAGCTAGAGATTTAAATATAATAGGGCAATTGCAATTATGGATTGTGTGAGTTTCAAGATGATGTTTATACAAATAGTTGTTTTCTTTAAGTGAGTGAGTTATAGAAAGAGTGAGTTATAGCTTAGTAAGACTTTTTATATTCCAATTTCTTCATGAAGTTATCAATATGTATTTGGTGAGTGAAGATGCATACACCTAATTTAATAAAGTCTTGATTAGTATTTTTCCGTTATCCCTATTTGGTTAAATATTTGATCAATGCTTCAAATTAAAAATCACTTGGACTATTATTCCAACCCTATAATTCTAATATATGGAGCTTAGATATTTTTTTAACAAAATTTTCTTGTAATTTGCTCAAAATGTTCAATTTCATCGAATATTTTCCCTCCTCCATGAAATTCCTACAAGTGAGTAATCAACTCTTCTCTAGGAAATGATTCATCTTAACTTTAATAATCTTATTGAAATTTACACTAAAATGTTAAATATTCTAAAAAATAAATCTAATTAAAGAAGAAACTTTGGAAATTTATTTCCTCCTTTAACTGAGCCTCATGAGTAGCAGACTCTTCTCTAGGAAATGATTCATCTTAACTTTAGTAATCTTATTGAAATTTAAACTAAAATGTTAAATTTTCTTAAAAATAAATCTAATTAAAAATGAAACTTTGGAAATTTATTTTTAACAATGGCACGTTGTTTTTCACCCTAATCTCTTCAAATTTTAACTGCATTCGCTTCAATATTTGCAGTTATATATTGTGTGTTTTTTTCTTTTAACTTAGATATACTGGTAAAAGGAAATATTAAAAGGGATATGAAAGGTCGTTTTGATGAGACCGTCATAAAAAAATTATATGTGGGTAGCAGGACCCGTCAAACTTAATCCCTGATACCATGGGCAAAACCAAGGGTTTTATATTTATTTTCTAAATTTCATTACATTTAAAATAATTTAAATAATAAATAATTTCTGAAGATTGATATCTAAGATATTCCACCAAAATTCACATTTTACATTTAAAAAAATCCAAAAATAAATAATTTGTGATGATGATGATGATGGTTAACGTCCAATTAATGTATATATGGAACATTAATTGGAACATTATGCCTTTAAATAGGCTAGACTAGGGAAGAATACTATGGGCAAAATCACAAGTTGTCAAAACTTGAAAAATACTATGGGCAAAACCATGGGTTGTCAAAACTTGGAGCCCAAAGCAACTAAGTGTAAATTGACTCCAACTTAAATTTATTTTTATTTTTATATTGAGTAAAAATGTTTAGATAACATAATAATAACATAACATCACAACACATCACAAGATCTCTTCCATATTAGGCTAGAAAAAGTATAGACAATTATATAATTTATAATTAATTGAAATAGTATGCCTTTAAATAGGCTACACTAGGGAAGAATACCATGGGCAAAATCACAAGTTGTTAAAACTTGAAAAATACCATGGGCAAAACCATGGGTTGTCAAAACTTGGAGACCAAAACAATTAATTGTAAATTGACTCCAACTTAAATTTAAATTTATTTTTATATTGAGTAAAAATATTTAAATAACACAATAATAATAATGACAACACATTACAAAATCTCTTCCATATTATACTAAAAAAAAATATAAACAATTATATAATTTATAAAAAAAAATACCTAATTTTCTTTTACAATATTAAATTTAATATAAATTCTAAAATAAAATAATAAAATTTAATTAAAAATAGTAAACCTAACATATTTTTATTAAAATATTACATTTTATATTAATAATACATAACCATAACGGTGCATATTCAAGTCTAGCCACTTGTCATTATCCAACAGTTGTGTATTGTTGTGCAAGAGAGATCCAAGTCTCTTCGTATCTTTGGGCTAGCGCTAGCTATATATATAATGTATTTGGATGCACTAGGCACCCATGCATTTCCCATCTCTTTGGCACTCTGAGTAGCTTCAACTGTTCGAGAAAAAAAGGAAGCGTGGGGTGCCAACACTTGATTTGATTTGCTATTATCAGTATTTTAGGGAAGTTGTGGCAATACAATGGAACTGCAGAACGGAATGCAAGTAGAGGTGCTTTTTTCAGTGATGCAATTAGGAGCTTCCTCTAACCAGAAATACCGAGGGGCTTGGGCCGAGGGAGTTCTCTTAGGCATTACAAGAGAAATTTGCAGGATAAATGTGAAGAAATCTCTAATGGATATTAATGTCAAGTCATTGATAAAGGTGAAGAGGTTTATAAGAAATGCTGGAGATTCATTTGTGGAGGTATATGTGGGTGATGTGAGACCAGCTCCACCCCCTAGGCTGTGCCCTCCTGATCGCTTAATTAAGGGAGTAGCAGTGGAGGCCTGGGAGACAAATTGCTGGTGGCCTGGCCACATAGCCAAAGAGATTTTACATCAAGGTCAACAACTTTGGTTGGTTTCCTTCCCTCACACAAAAATTCTATCAGGATACCCTCTATCCAACTTACGTCCTGCTCAGGAATGGCTAGGTGGAAAGTGGACCTTAGTGGCTCCGGTTTGATTTCTAAATCTCTTTCTCCTTTCTTATTATTGGTTTATTTTATTTTAAATCTATCTGAATGAATAGGTGGTAGAGAAGGGTTTCTCAGTCTTTTTGAACTACTATATGCATAGGTGGTAGAGAAGGGTTTCTCAGTCTTTTTGAACTACAATATGCAGGAGGAAAACCTAAACATCAAACAAGTAATAAGGATCTTAAGGGAGGATGAAGTTGAGAAATCCAACAACCTGTGTGATGTATCACAATGTTTCTTTACAAAGGATGGAATCCAAGCTGTGAACAAGAAGGAATCACCTTCTACTGACTGTGAGTCCACATCAAATCCTGTGCTTAGCTCTTCTCTGCTGAACAGAACCCATCTGGAGGAGGAGATCCAGGATTCAGAAGAACTGAAAGGAAAAGAGCCAATGACAGTAGAAAATGACCCAGAGACAGTTATGGACGCTGTTCAAGACTTAAGTGGAACCAGATCAGCAAGAGGTCGGACTAAATTTTCTAGACGTGGACGTCCAAAAAAGCCTTCTAAATGAAGAAAGTCCATATATTTATAGGTAGCTAAAGCAGAAGACTTCTGGACTATAGACATATTATTAATTTTAAATGTCAGATTTTGAGAATATTTCGAAATTTCACAATTGATAAACCCTCTCTAAAGGAACTGGTTTATCTGCCTATGGAACTTGTTTCTTCTTGTTTTTGGTAATTGATACCCCTCTCTAAGGGTTTTAATCTCTGCATGTGAAACTTGTTTCTTTTGTATTTGGTAGGCTTTCCAAACAGTAATAAGCTAAACAGCGTCTGTTCAATACATCCAAATCTCTATTACATAATTTTTCATTGATGTGTTATGAACCTATATGCAGTGCCTAAATATTTACAGTATTGCACATTGTTTCTATTATGCATTACTCGATTTAAATTGCAGTTCCTGGTTGCTTATTTAGTTTCTGGTATGATGCTTCTGGTAAAATTGTGATTTAATGGCTGGAGTGACAATAAACAGCGACGCGGGACTTCTCAGAGCAAAAGAATTGCAAGAGCTTTGAAGTGGGCAATACAATGTGAACAAATTGGCGGGTTCTCTTTAATTAAGAATCTGTTTGATTGTGTTTACCGCTCTATTTTTTTCAACTAGTTTTTGATTTTTTTTGTTTGTCATGGGTTTTATTGACCCTCTACCGTAAATATTGTACCAGGTAGATAAATTTTAATCATCGAACTTGATCGCAAGAGTGTCAGGAAAATTGAAACTATGATTTTTTAATAACAAAAGTATTTAGAAAAGCAGTTACTTGTAATTAATTCTGGAAATTTTTTACTGGTTGTTTTTGTTTAAAATGAGATTTGAATTGATATACTAGTTCTGTCTGGGAAATAGTGAATTGATCTAGTTGTTATATTTAACTAGTTGATGCATATCAGAACAAGTCATATGTTTGATTTTCTGAAATATTTATTTTTTCAGATTGTTATTATGGAATTTGCTTAAAATGAAATTTGAATTGATATTTGAGCTAGTGAGATATTTGAGATTGTTTTTGATTTTTTTTTTTTCATGGGTTTTATTGATCCTCTACCGTAAATATTGTACCAGGTAGATAAATTTTAATCATGGAACTGAATCGCAAGAGTGTCTAGAAAATTGAAACCATGATTTTTTAATAACAAAAGTATTTAAAAAACAGTTACTTGTAATTTACTGGTTATTTTTGTTTAAAATGAGATTTGAATTGATATACTAGTTTTGTCTGGGAAATAGTGAATTGATCCAGTTGTTATATTTAATTAGTTGACGCTCCGGAATATTAATTTATCAGAACAAGTCATATGTTTGATTTTCTGAAATATTTAATTTTTCAGATTGTTATTTTGGAATTTTCTTAAAATGAAATTTGAATTGATAGTTGAGCCAGTGAAAGTGTGATTTTTTGAAAAGTTTTCTGATTTATTTTTCCAACTAATTTGTCTAAAATTTGGCAAGAATTTATCTTAATTGACTTTGTCTAATATTAATTTATCAGAAAATGTCATATTTCAGTATGTGAAATATTGAATTTAAAATCATAGATACACTAAACCAAGTTCCCAAAACCACTACCATATGATCCTATCAATTTTGATGTTTTTCTCAAATGTGAATCTAGCCTCATTTAATTATTAATAATTATAATTATTAATTTTATTTTATTTTTTAAATTTTTATTTTGATGTAAATTGACCTAGTCAAAATTTATTATTATTTTTGTGACACTAAATATTTGTGACCAGATGAAATTACATAAAAATAAAATAAACATAAATTAATAATTAAAACAAAATTGAGGGAAATAGTGCAACTATGTTTCCAAGGAGTTGTCTTTAGTGCGACTTTTTGAAGTTTCAAGTGCCGGAATCCGGTGAAAAATTTTGACGTAAAATCTTGGTTTTTGTTATTCAAACTGGTTTTTTGACTCTATATATGGATTCAGCACCCTCAAAAACCTCTAGGGCACTTTGATTGTGCAAAGTTAGCAATCAAACTTCTCTTTTCAATAAATTCCTGCCGGAATTTAGAGAAATTACACTGTAAAAAGTCACAGTAAAAACCTTCAAAAAGTCGCACTAAAGGCTACTCATGTTTCCAATAGTGTGTGTGTGTATATATATATATATATATATTATTTTTTTTATTTTTTTTTTCTTTAATTCTAGAACTACTAATCTCCTAGAGGTGCAAGCCAGGTTTAAAGTGAAAATATATTTGATCCTTGTAGGAATTTTCCATTTGAGTTGAAGAGACTCAATCAACAACTAAAAACTAGTATGAAAGATCAAATCTCTTAAGATGCAAATCAATTCTAGAGTGAAGAGAGATTCATCTTAGTGATTAGTAAATATAGATCTAAGATGTTCTATATTTTAAATTAAATTGTGGAAAATAAAAGAAAAAATTCATTAAAATTTATACAACACACTATAATTTTCAAAAAAATTGATAAACAAGAAGATATTAAATATATATATGCATGAAAATATTCCACCTAAATCGATCATTCAAAATTTAACTACTAACCTTAAACACTTAAAATCCTTATAAGATAAAAAAATGTATCCGGGAAAAACTATCAACACCTTCTAATGTGCTCATTTAGTTTGTCACTTTAATCGTATAATCAAATGCCTTTTTCATTTACTCAGTGACTTTAATTAAACTTCTCAAAACTGCCTTGTTGATATCTGCAAAAGAAATGTCATGGGTGATAAATTTTTCTTGTTCAAGTTTCTACAAAAATCAAGGATCTATTGAAAAGCTAAAATAGATCTCGAAAGAAGAGAGTGGTGTTGTTGTTTTTTTTTGTAAATAAGCAGTTGTATTAAGGTCGAATAACGTACATAATGTTACAAAGGATTTGCTGGTAACAGAACCCAAGGGCTCCCAAGTTAACAAGACAAATCCAAGAGGAAACAAACTAACTCAGTGAACATAAGAAACCACGATGAACAAAGAGGACATAAAGGACACCTGTTGCATGCGACAAAGCAAGGATCACTTGAGAAGCAGGGAGTTGCAGGAGAAAAAGGAAACGGCAGAGCACCATGAAGCGAGAAGTAGACAAGAGAAGTAGAAAAGGAATACTAGCCAGAGAGGATGGAGTCCACTTTCGGAGGCTTCTTCCCTTTCTTAGAAATGACTCTAACCCAGCCGTCAAGGGACGTTTGGATTGCAACCACTTGAAGAGTGTTACTAGGCTGAGAAGGAGGATCTTTATCCAAGTCCGATGAATTGGGCTCATATGCGCGTTTCTGAAAAATTGAGGACGCAGGGACCTTCTCTGGGACAATCGAGGATAGCGGCTACTGCTGAGTGTCAATCTCCTCTTCCAAGTCCAACTCATCTTCATCCGAGATGGAGGACTCTATGTCCTCCAAGGGAGGAGGAACAAAGGATTTCTAGCTTTTACCCTTCAATTTGAGAAAATTCTTTTTCTGTTGGGCGAGAAAAAGAGCACAGGAGTTCTGAAGATGTCTTGTTTGATGATAGTGCCGACAACGGAAAGTTGTATTTTCATAGTCTAAAGTTTGTGCCCAAGAGAAATCACCGGCTTTAAGAATGATTTGGTCCGGTAAGCCTTTCCTGATGTCGATCTCGACACAAATTTTGCCATAAGTGTAGAGTCCCTGTAGGCCTCTCGAAGGATTTGTGGCAAGAAAGTGGCCCAACAAATTACCAATGGCTTTGATGACTGCACAGTGCCAAAGGTGAGTAGGAAAGTTAGGAAGCCTGACCCAGATTGGCAGTTTGGTGATAACAGCCATGGAAGGATCAAAATCAGGGAACTAGGGGGTTAGGAAGAGCCATGTTTTTCCCCAAAACCATGGGTCGTTTGGTATTCCTTGCTGTCAACAAATATGACAATAAAGAAACCCTTGGAGCAGAGAATAACCTTGTAGTGCTTGGTCCAAGTGGAGTGAATCCAAGCATATAAATCTTCAGTGTGGGGCCAGAGCCCGTTAAACCTGCAGATGAGGGCTAGCTTAGAAAAAAGATTAAGCTGTCCCTCTAAATCAGGGTGGGAAACCTCCTCCAGTTTATCCACCAAAAGAGGTTTGGGTACCTCAAGAGGGGGAGAATAGTGCTTGGAAGGTTGAGTCTTTATTGCTTCTTTGTAGGAGAAACCCTTGGGGGGGGGGGGCTGAGAAATTTGCTGCCCAGCCACACCACCTCTCAGTCGCAGATTGAGAAAAATGGTGGAAGCAAGGCCTATGCCATAATCTTTGAGTAATCTGGAATCCAGTAGCGATCGCCCACCATGAATGAGGGATTGTTCATGGATTGCATAACCAGTGGTATTCCAAATGGTTTGCTTCAGATCTGTAACCGGATTAGATTCTCTTATCCAAATCAATAAATTGTTCCCCTTAGGGGTTTTAAGAAAAATCTGTAGAAATTTGAATAAATGTTAAATTATTCACCGAGATTATCCTGATCACACACTATTTGAGCTTCATGCATAATACATAACCTCTTCTACTATTGATCATCAATTTGCGGAAATATAAACAATCGCATGCGCACATTAAAACCATAAATAATCACACATATAAACACAGTATTTATGGGAAAGATTAAAGCTAAAAACCCCCAACTGTATATTATAATGATAGAGATCATGTAACAATAATTTTACAAACTCCTCACAAGCTCTTAGTACAATCTCCAATTGTTACACACTACACAAGCTCAGATCATACAAAACACATGCTCCAATCTGCTCCACCTGTTAGCCTGCCTCTACTGCACAATCCAATATGGATAATACCAAGATCCAGGTTCGAATCCCACTAGTATGTACTGCGCAATCCTCATTGGCATCTCCATCAATGTGTGGTGCAAACTCATGCACCAGTATATTCACAATTGATAGTCACACTGCTCTTTCACCTACCTCTTCACTGGTCTCCACTGAAACTGTCCATGCACTGAAGTTAACTGATGTATTCTTTAGTTGATTTATGAGTTAATAATTAGTGAATTAATTAATAATTAATTCACACCACTCTCACTAATTGTATCAATCGGTTAGACTAGATACAACTAGCTCAACTAAGTTAAACTGAACACAACTCCATTAACTGTCTCATCAACTCCACCAAACTCTGTCACATGAGTTCTAACTGAAGTAAACCATGCAATAGCTCCACTAAACCCTAGGAATAGCATAATTCCTTCTGTCAGCTGCATGTGCCACATACAGGCATCAAACTGAAGTGCTCCAAGAGGATAAGATAATGTTTAGAGTCCAAATATTATTAAGAGCTAATAATATTTGACATATCTATTTTTAGACTGGAAATCTAAAAATAGATTCCGCCCAATATGTCTAAAAATAGAATTCCATCTATTTTTCCCGACTTGACCAACCATCCACAAATAGCATCCTGCAACTCATAGAACATGATCCATATGTCTAAAAATAGACATAGTCTAAAAATAGACTTTGCGCCAAAAAATAGCCTGCGGGCCCACTTAGTGAAGGCGACTCCTTTCCACTAAGCTCATCATCTTGTTGCAATCTCAACACTCCCTCTCAACAAGATAAGGATTATCTGCAACCCCTATCCTGCCCCTGTGGTATTCGAATTTGCTCCTGGTGAGCGCCTTCGTTAAGATATCAGCATCCTGATCCTCCGTAGGAATGTATGAAAGTAACATGATCTTCCGCTGCACACAATCTCTGATATGATGATACCGGATGTCAATGTGTTTAGATCTATCATGAAATACTGGATTAACCGAGAGTTTGATGCAACTCTGATTATCACAATAAATCATAGTAGGCTCTAAGTGTGAACCGAACAACCCGACCAGGATCTTCCTCATCCATATAGCCTCGCATGCAGCCAAAATCGCTGCCATATACTCGGCCTCTGCTGAACTGAGTGCCACGGATCTCTGCTTCCTGCTGTACCAAGAAACTGTTGTCAACCCGATACTGAAAATCCCTCCAGATGTGCTCTTTCTGTTTGTTGGGCTCCCTTCCCAATCTGCATCTGTGAAGCCACACAGCTTCACCTCATCCGAATGTCTATACCACAACCCATATCCTGATGTGCCTCTGAGATAACGCAATACATGCTTGCCTGCCTTCTAGAAGAGCTTGGTAGGCTTAACCATAGCTTGTGAAAGCTGGTTAATTGCATAGCATATATCGGGTCGTGTATTGACCAGATACATAAGCGACCCCACCAACTGTCGATAAACAGTGGAATCCACTACCTCCGCTGAAGTAGCATCCTCCTTCCTCCAACCTCCAGGAAGAGGAGTATCAACAGGCTTGCAGCCATGCATGTTGAACTTCTCCAGTATCTCCCGGGCATACTTACCTTGAGAAACAAACAGTCCATCACTGCGCTGCCAAATTTCCAATCCCAGGAAATAATGAAGGAGGCCCAAGTCCTTCATCTCAAACTCTTTTGCAAGATCCTCCTTGCATGAGAGTATCAACAGCTCATCACCTGTCAAAATCAAATCATCTACATAAAGTACAATGATCGGCAACTTACCCTCCACCACAATCTGGTATAGGTTCGGATCCGCCTCACTCTTGGAGAATCCAAGTCCAGTGAAATAACTGTCTATCCATGTGTACCAAGCACGAGGTGCTTGTTTCAACCCATACAACGCTCTCTTGAGCCTACACACATGTGACTCGCTGCTGAAGATCTCGAAACCTTCGGGCTGCTCTATGTACACCTCCTCCTCAATCACCCCATTGAGGAATGCAGTCTTCACATCCATCTGATGAATGTGCCACCCCATCTGCGCTGAGAGAGCAAGAATCGTCCATATGGAAGAATACCTTGCGATAGGTGCAAAGGTTTCCTCATAATCGATCCCCTCAATCTGTGAGAAGCCTCAGGCAACAAATCTTGCCTTGTACTTCTCCACACTCCCGTCAGCTGCTTGCTTCACTTTGTAGATCCATCTCGAACCCACCACTGATTTCCCCTCCGGCCTCGGGACAATCTCCCATGCACTGTTTCTGACAATCGAATCATACTCTTCCACCATGGCATCTACCCATGCGGGGTCCTCCACAGCTTCCTCGAAAGAGGATGGCTCCGTTACAATACACTTGCTCACAAGAGCCATGTATCCAGTATACCGGTCAGGTGACATCTCTATCTGTGCTGTGATGTAGGTTCTCCTACAACCTTCTTTGCATCTTGAGCCAGTCACTCAACTTCTGTAGTGCGCTTCTGCCCTCTGATGGTTGGCGTTGCATGAGCGGTCTCTTCCACTCCATGAACTTCCTCTTGTGGCTGATCCACATCCTGAAGCTCATCCTTAGGAACTAATAGTTCCTCTTCTGCATGCAAGTGTGGCTCCCTCTCAAGTGAACACTTCATGGCTTTCTCCTCATGAAATTTGATATCCCGTCACACAACAGTCTTGCAATTGTCTGGAAAATACACACGATAGTTGTGGGGCGTATCAGTGTACCCCACAAATATCCCAACTTCCACAGTCGGCTCCAGCTTCTTCCTGGCATCCTTCGTCACATGAATGTAAATAGGTGAACCAAAAATCTTCAAATGGGAAATATCAGGCCTCTTACCAGAAAACGCCTCCTCAGGTGTACTCATGCTAAGTATCCTGTGAGGACAACGGTTCTGCACATATACTGAAGTATTGCATGCCTCCACCCACAAGTGTATGGGTAGGCCCTGATCATGCAACATCGCCTGTGCAACACCCACGATGGATTATTGGTATTTAGCTCCAACAACCCCCGTTCTGTTGTGGGTTATGTCATGCTATGGAGCTCTCTTCAAAGACCTTCTATCTTGCAAAAGTCCTTGAATTCGCGAGAGATGAATTCACCACCATTGTTGCTCCTAAGAGCCTTCACCTGCTTCCCCGATTCTTTCTCAACCAGTGCCTTGAACTCACAGAAATTTGAGTATATCTTGCTCTTCTTCTGCATGAAGAAGATCCAGCACTTACAAGAAAAATCATCAACAAATATCACATAGTACTTGTGCTTTGCTGTCGAAGCTACTAAGAAAGGTCCACACACGTCTGTGTGAATTCTCTCAAGGATCGTCGTGGTGCGACTATCCTTCTCGTGAAAGGTGGCTTTCACAAATTTTCCCAAGGTACACCACTTGCACTGATCTGACTACGCAAGAGTGCCTTTAGGAAGCCCAGTAGAAATCTGCTACAGTATCTTCAAAGCTCCATGGTGAAGGTGGCCCAATCTCCGGTGCCACAACTCGCCATCATCCCGGCTCACCACTCCTTCTGCCTTAACTGCCATTGCTGCACAACCATCTACCTGCAATTGATAAAGGTTCTTAACTCGAACCCCTATCCTCCGGGTCTCACCAGTTGCCTTACTGCACAGGAAGGCCTTTCCCTCACTAAAGACAACATCATATCCCTTGTCTTCTAACATCACCACAGAGATAAGATTCTTCTTCAATCCTGGAACATGCATCACTTCCTTCAATACGAAGGGTTTACCAGACTCCCTCTCAAAGGAAATGGTACCAATACCGGTCGCACTGTATCTACCATCATCACCCATCTCGATGTGCACTCCAAGATCTTTCTCATCCAGATCAGTAAACAAATCTCGATCTCCTGTCATGTGAAAAGACGCACCACTGTCCAGAAACCATACTGATCCCGCCACACTTGACACCAAGCATGTGATCAGCGAAAAATCCAGCTCAAACTGCGAGGCTAAGGCCTCTCCAGCTGCAGATCCAGCAGCCTGCTTATTTTTCTTCTTCTGCGGACAATTTGTGGCATAATGTCTGTGTTGGTGACAGTGAAAGCACTTCACCTTGGACATGTCCTGCTTCTTGCCTTTCGCACTAGAATGAGAAGCTTTCTTGCTCTTCCCCTTCCTTGCTTTGGCATCCAAAGCATAGTTCTCTTCATCAGAGTTCTTTGATGAAGATATGTCCCTGGTACTTCGCCTTATCTCCTCTTGCACAAGATCCGACCAAAGTCGCTCCCATCCTGGCAATTTCTCCCGACCATTGACAGAGTCCTGATAGGAATGCCAACTCTTTGGAAGCCCAAGGAGAGCCAAGCTCACCAAGTCCTCGTCATCAAAAGTCACCCCCACACTTCCCAGCTCATCCCTGCATTGGGTGAACTTCGTGAGGTACTTGGGCATACTATCGCCTTTCTCCATCTTTATGTTTCTGAGTTTATCCTTGAGCGCCAACTTCCTCTAGTTGCTCCTGATTTGGAATAAATCTGTCAATGCTTTCCACATCAAGTATGGAGAAGACTTACCATGCAGGATGGACACTATGTGATCCTTCACGCCCTCCAATAGAATGCTTCGACACTTTGCTGTCTTCTTTTGCCAAGCCTCAATTACGGCAGCATCGCTAGAAGTAGGCTTTGGGACTTCTGCATCTATGAACTCCTTCAGCCCATTGTCATCTAAAACCACCTCCATCCTATCCTTCCATGCAATATAATTCAAGCTTCCCTCAAGGGCATACTGCAATCGCAATCCGTTGAAAGACATCTCAACTTTGACACCAAGAAAACACTGCTGCAAATTCGAATTCCACTAGCACAAAACTCAACCGCTTCAATGTTCTGCAATTGCTCCAATGATCAATATAGCTCTGATACCATGTATAAATTTGAATAATTGTTAAATTATTCACTGAGATTATCTTGATCACACACTATTTGAGCTTCATGCATAATACATAACCTCTTCTACTATTGATCATCAATTTGCGGAAATATAGACAATCGCATGCGCACATTAAAACCATAAACAATCACACATATAAACACAGTATTTATGGGAAAGATTAAAGTTGAAAACCCCCAACTATCTGTATATTATAATGATAAAGATCATGTAACAATCATTGTACAAACTCCTCACAAGGTCTCAGTACAATCTCCAATTGTTACACACTACACAAGCTCAGATCATACAAAACACACGCTCCAATCTGCTCCACCTGTTAGCCTGCCTCTACTGCGCAATCCAATATGGATAATACCGAGATCCAGGTTCGAATCCCACTAGTATGTACTGCGCAATCCTCATTGGCATCTCCATCAATGTGTGGTGCAAACTCATGCACCAGTATAGTCACAACTGATAGTCACACTGCTCTTTCACCTACCTCTTCACTGGTCTCCACTGAAACTGTCCATGCACTGCAGTTAACCGATGTATTCTTTAGTTGATTAATGATTTAATAATTAGTGAATTAATTAATAATTAATTCACAACACTCTCACTAATTGTATCAATCAGTTAGACTAGATACAACTAGCTCAACTAAGTTAAACTAAACACAACTCCATTAACTGTCTTATCAACTCCACCAAACTCTGTCACATGAGTTCTAACTGAAGTCTCCATGAAATAGCTCCACTTAACCCTAGGAATAGTGTAATTCCTTCTATCAGCTACATGTGCCACATCCGTGACTCGAACTAAACTGCTCCAAGAGGATAAGATAATGTTTAGAGTCCAAATATTATTAAGAGCTAATAATATTCGACATATCTATTTTTAGACTGGAAATCTAAAAATAGATTCCGCCCAATATGTCTAAAAATAGAAGTCCATATATTTTTCCAACTTGACCAACCATCCACAAATAACATCCTGCAACTCATAGAACATGATCCATATGTCTAAAAATAGACTTTGCGCCAAAAATAGCCTACGGGCCCACTTAGTGAAGGCGACTTCTTTCCACTAAGCTCCTCTTCTTGTTGCAATCTCAACAAAATCTGGAAACTATTAGAGCTTACCCATTTAACCTGAGCAATGGTATTGATTTCAGGCTCTGGCTGTTTCTGATGAGATTTCCTCTATATCCCTTCACGCATGCATGGTTGGCAGGTTTCCCAGGTACCGTGCACCTGTGAGTAACTTCACTTAGAGTATTCATGCTTCAGAAGGAAGCGCAAAGGGAGAGGAGGAAAAGGGGCTCCGCCCTTCCTTCCCACCGCCTGTGAGTAACCGCCCCCATCCATAGACCGTAGAATACTAGCTCGAGTGCAGGAGCCACACACCATAGCTAGATGCAGGTGATAAACGAGACCGCTGAAATCTACCCGCCAGTAAGTGATGGGGCGAGGGAACTGAGTTTCCGCCATAACAAGAGTAGAGTCTCTCCAGACATGAGGTAAGATGCCTACCCAAAAAAAACCGCGCATGGGGTAGGAGCAAGGCTGACATCCAGTAGGTGCATCTCCATGAGAGGCCGCAGAAGAATCAAAGAGGCCAAAATCAAAAACCCTAAAGTTGTCGCAGTCCGCCATTCTTCTAAGCTTGAATCTTTTAATATGATCAAGAGATTGGTGTTGTTACTTCCATTAATAATTCAAAAAATATCTATATGAGCATTGTTTGGTAGAGGAATTTTTTAGCATGGAAATCTAACTGCATAAATTAAGGTATTATTGAATAATAATTGAGGTTTCACTTTATTTAAGATATGAAAATTTTGAAAAATGTTTATAATTTTTAAAAGTCGTTTTTTTAAGAAGGTTTAATGGTTAAGAATACGTTAAGAGTACTTATTTCTTCTTAATAGGTCATAGGTTTAACACAAGAGGGGGTAGAGTATGTATGACTTTGTAAACTTAGCACTCAAATGGGTGGATGGAGGTGAGTCCTTTGTCCCACAAACAAGGGGGTCTTGCGCACTAATTTGGTGTCTGGCTTGGCAGTGACTTTAAAATTGGATACTAGAGACACACATCAAAATAGATACACCCCAACCCTAAAAATGCAAAATTATTCAACATCAAATTCTCTGAGTGGGCCTAATGGTTAAGAGCATGTGTTTCCTCCTAAAAGGTCACATGTTCAAAATGAGAGTGGGGTAGAGTATGTATGCCGAGTGGGGTAGAGTATGTGTGCCTTCGTAGACTTAGCTATCAAATAGTTGTGCCCAGGTGGGGTCCTTTGTCCCACAAACAAGGGGGTATCATACACCAATTTTGTGTTTGTCGTGACCTTAAAATTATATAATATAATAATAATAATTGATAAACATAATTAACAACAAATTTTTAGAAATCAATTTTTTAACATCAATAGCATGCGACAATTTTTAGATAATTGGAACCCTATATTAATTGGAAAGAAAAATACCTTTAGAAGAATTATAGGTTGTCAAAACTTGAAGACTTATAAGTTGTTAAATTATTATTATTATTATTATTATTATTATTATTATTATTTTTAATATTTTAATTTGCGCTTAACATGTTTAAGTAACATGACAATAATATAACATAACAAAGCATGACACAATCTCTTTCACAATGTACTTTTTATGTAAGTTGACTTTGTAAACATATTATCATAAGATATTACAAAATGTCTTCCACACTAAATTGAGTGAGCTTGACCACAATTATACACATTTTAATTAAAATATCAAATTTTCAAAAATAATATATAATTTTCCTTTAAATTATTAAATTTAATATTAATTTTATATTAAAATAATAAAATTTAGATAAAAGTACTTTCGGAAAAATCACAGTATTGAATTAGGTTGACATTTAGAACTAGCTAATGTGGTTCATCCTCAAGACAAGGTAGCTTCACCTTGTCCTGGGGATGAACCACATTAGCTAGTTCGAAACGTTGACTTAATCAATGATGTGATTTTTCCAAAAATACTTTTATCTACATTATGGATCACAAAAATCGTAGATCTAATAATAAAATTTAATTAAAAATCTATATTAGTAATACATAACCATAACAATCCATATTCATGTCTCCATTGTTTTCTCATTTTCCAACTGTGGTATTGTTATGCAAGAGTCATCCAAGTCTCTCGAGTACTTTACTTTGTGAATTTAAAAGTACTTATAGCATCACCATGGTTAACCATGAGTTTTTATATACCATTGAGAATGTGACAAGTAAGTACCTGTTTAACTCAAGCAATGCCACCTCAACCATTAGGGATGATGTCATCCCCTAAAATGTGATTGGTTTTCATAAAGTGAATTTTGATTGTAAATTTTTCTTAGGAGGCCCATTTTAGACCTCAAAATTCCCCTAATGCTTTTTCAAGGGTCGAGTAAATCCTTTAGCCATTTCGGCGTAGTTTGGAATGAACCTTCTTAGGAGGTTAGCCTTTCCTTGAATTTTATGTATCTGAAGTAAATTTGATGGTGCAAGAAAATAAAGTATGGCCTAAACTTTCAATGGGTCCATTTGAATTCTTTCTTTTGAGATTTTGATTCCAATAAATCGACCAGAACCAACACAAAACACACATTTATGTGGATTGAGGCATATTTTTTAGTGTTGACAGCGTAATAAAATGGCTCTCAAGTGCATCGGTTGATCAGTCTGTTTTCGTGAATGCGTTGGTAAATCATCTAGGTAAGGTTTAACAATGTGCTTGATGTCATTGAAAGCATAGTCCATTTCTCTTTGAAAATTTTCCCCAGTGTTCTTTAAACAAAACGGTAGTTTCCTATAAGTGAATGTGCACAGGGACAGATAAATGATGTCTTATGTTGATCCTCTGGGCGGATATTGATTTGATTGTAGCTGGAAAATCCATCCATGAACGAAAATATTTCACATCCATCACAATCATCAATAATCTGGCCGATAAAGGGAGCAAGATAGTTGTCTTTTGGACAAGAAATATTGACATCCCAATAATCGATGCACACTCTAATGGTTCCTTGTTTTTTCATGACAGGAACGATATTGGAAACCCACTCAATTAGCAAAACAGAGTATATGAAACCAGCATGAAAAAAAATTTCAACTTCTTCTTTGATGGCAATGGCTTTCTTTGGATGAACAAGACGAAGTTGTTGACACATCAGTTTGATATCAGGATATATATTAATAGTGCGTTCAACAATAATAGTATCTATGCCTGAAATTTCCTTTTAAGACCAAGAAAATACATCACAAAATTCACGAAATAGAGAGTGATATGATTCAAGTTCTGATGGAGAACAAGATACACAAACATGAACATTTTCTACAACGCCAGGTTTGGTCGAAATATCGATAGAAATGGTTTCTTCAATATTTTGACAAATTTAGCTCGAAATCGATTGCATTAATGGGTAAAGAATTTGAAAAAAAAAATTTGATTGATGGGTGATATAGTTCACTAAGATAGTTTTCTTCATAATCAGGAAGATGAGAATGATGGTGATAATCTTCCCATGGTTCTCCTTCTGATATCATGGCTTCCAAAATATTCTAATCTGTCAAGAACATTGAGGAAAAAGGATCAGAGGGAGTACCAAAATTTAAGGAACGATCAACCCAAACACTCAGCGACGCTGATTTCAGATTTTCCACCCAAGCCAAATAGATTGATTTCTATGCCAGCTCAATAGGGCTTGGCAACAGAAACTCATCCACCGTAGTAATTTCAGAATCACTTGTACTCTCCCTTAAGCCAGATAGAGTTGAAGAGATCATGTAGTAGGTCTCTATACTTGCAATTTTTTCCGACGTCGTTGGTGGCTGTAATTCAAAGGCTCCCATGAGAGTGGAATCCTTTAAGATTCCTACACCAATGTCTTGAAGTTCTAGTTGGGGTATGTGAATGAATGGAACTCTTCCAGTTACCTGCGAAGCAGAGGCAAATAAGGATAGTTGATTAATGACTGTGATAGCACCTTTATGTGGAAAGGAGATCATTCTACAATATGTGGAAAAAATTGCAGTCATTACATATAGCCATGGCCTTCCAATTAGAATATTATAGTCAATGGGTCCATCAACAACCTCAACATCAACTTTCACTATTTTTCCCCTAGTTCAACATGCAGGTTATTAATAATACCACAAGGTTTATATGTACATTCATCAAAAGCCTTCAACGTCGTTGATGATTATGATAAGCACGGCGAGCCAAGTGACTTCCAACAATTTAGAGACATAATTCATGTAGATGCTCCCTCATCAATAATAGTGCAATGAACAAGGTCATTGAGAACATTTACTTGTATGGGGAACGCCAATTCTGTTGGTAGTTGTGGCACATAGCCCGTATGATTAAAGAAGACAATATTAGAATTAGTATGATCAATTCCACCAATAGCCGATAATAAAGCTTGTTTTTGGGAGGGACAATTTGGTAATACCTCAAGAGCAGATATAGTTGAAGGGGATTGAGCCAAATCTTCAACTATATTATAATTTTGAGTAGCTCTTGCTCGAGTATTATATGTTGATTTGTGAATTACTCCCTTTGGTGGCTTGATTGTCAATTCAAGAATAACAGTAGGCGGTACTGATTCCATAGACGGATTTGATGTCGAGGTAGTAGTTTTATCAGTGGCCTGACTACCATAATATTTATTAGGTGTTGAAATTGTTATCACAAAATATAACCCTGATAGCTTGCTCACTAAGTAGAATTCATGTAACTCTTTCAAACCAATCTTTTCGCTGAGCCTTAGCCTCCTCAACTTGAGAGGGCTCTCTCAAAGGTTTATGATTTTTTGATTAATGAATAGATGGCTAACTCTAAAATAAAAGGATAAAAATGTATAACTGGTTGTATCACAGATTAGAAAACATTCATTGGGATATGGAGTCAAGATAATCTTCAACCAAAACATGTAATCTGTTAAGCATGGAAGTCAAGGCATTTGGAGTCTAGTTTAATGAATAAAACAGTAACTCAGTGAAAACACAGTCTATTTTCATGTGAAGGAAGTTAGAGCATTGTCAAATTAATTCTAAGTAACACATACAAATACTACTGCAAATAGATAATTGAGGAAGACCATAGAAAGATAATACACATAAACTCCTTATGAATCTCGAGTTGGAAAAGACACAGTCAACTATAATAACACAGTCAATTGCTAATGAAAATGCCCAACCCTTATGAATTTGAACTCATGCTCTATATAGAGTATTTACAATCTAGGATTCCTTGATCCTCCACTAGAGAATTCGAATTCACTTATTTTGACAACTTTTCTAATCTTAAACATGCCATTAATTACAAATTGACAACTATACTGCCTTGAAAATTCCTAGTTCTAATAGGAGTGAAACTCCTAAATATGCTTTCAACAACCTTATCTAAGCTTTAATACTTCCTTTTACAGCTACAATCCCATGTATTCGAACTTTGATGATGCTTCCACCTTTGAGGTAATCCTGTTGATGATGCGAAAAACTGTCCTAAAAATCAGGAGACAGGATTCTTGCTTTTAAGCCCTTAACTTCCATTTTCATCTTCGAGCACTTGTTATCATTGATAGCTTATTTTCATATGTGTCACATGTGTTAATCATTGCCTTGAAACCTTTAAAATTCTACCTATGCAAAGAAAAAATCTCCAAAATAGTGTAGAAGGGTGTGAAATATGTTTGCATTACGAAAGTAGCCTATTTTCGTAACGCAGTTTGTAGGTAATTGTAAAAACTTTCCTTTAACCATTTTTTCTCTTGTTTTACAGTTTGACCCTTCACTTGTAATCTCCATGCTTCCAACAACATCACTTAAACTCAAAACCCATCATCCTTATCTTAAAAATTCATATGTAAAAGTGCAAAAAGTCATCTTTAGCAGTTTTGTAGTGCGCTACGAAACTGTTGTGTAGGCTTATTTCAAAACAGTCTTCAGAAATTTTTAATTTAAGGGTATTTACACTTCACAAGGACTGATATTTTTTTCAAAAAACATAGTAGCTTAACCTCAAAAAGATGATTGTCATCAAAATTGGTTTTTAACTTAATGAAAAACCGATTTAAAATTTATCATTTTTCTGCACTGTTACATTACCCTGTTTCACTGTTGCTTTAGCTTTTCTTGAGATCTTGTTAGCTGGATTTCTAAATCTTCAACCTGTCTCCTTAGTCTCCTATTTCTGGTCCTCAAATGAGTATTCATAACCCTCACAAATCTTGCTTCCTTTATAGCTGGTACAGTCCAAGTGAAATATTGTGCTTCACTGCTAATTATTTCTGGTTTGGAAAGCTTATCACCTTCCCAGAGGGATTTCATCCTCTTGAAACTTGTTTTTTCAATAGAATTCTTTCTAGCTATCCTCTTTAATCTGAAAATTTCATGATTGGTTGATTTCAACTTTTCTTCCATCTCTTCATAACTGATTTTTTCTGTTTGTGTGGAGAATACTCTATTTTTGGCTTTTTCTAGTATAGGTGAAGAAAGATCTATAAATTCTCCATGAACAGTAGGTGTTTCCTCTGTTTTCTCTAGCTTATCATTAAGCTCTTGCAATTTCTTTGACTGTCTGGTTATAGGATTTCTAGCCTTGAATACAAATGCTACATCCTCATCATTGAACTCCAAATTTTTAGATAACTTCATATTTTTCTGTTTATCTTCATCAATTCTTATGAAGTCAACTTGTACCAAAGGGGACTCTTCTATTTCTATGGCTTTCAATATATCATCTAAATTTCCCTTTAAACCTAGACTGCCACTTGCTCCTGAAAACACTGCTTTCCCCTTTTCTTTTGCAACTTGACTCCTAGTCAGTCTCTATTGAACTTGTTTATCAGCTAACTATTTCTGTGAAATTTCTTCAATTTCATCTAACCTTTGTTTTGCAGATTGAGGAGTTTCTTTAATGACAACTGATATCTTTCCTACCTGTTCTTTCACCTGTTTTCTAGGTTTTAAATTCATAAAAAAAAATTGTCCTTGTCATTACAGGCTTGTTGGATTCTGCTGGTGGAGTTTCTTTTCCCTTAGGGTTAGTTCCTGTAGTTTGAGCTTCTACTCCAAATCCACATAAAAATAAAAATGATGACCATTCTCTATTAATTTTTTGGAGTTCATTTAAGACCATCAGTTTGATTAGACCATGGTTAAATAAAGAAGTTTCACACCCTTCAGATTTCATTTGAACCTTGTATGCCATCTTAGCTATGCTTCTATACAAGAAAAATGGCAAGTCTAAAGATATCATGGCTATGTAGTGTAACAGAAGTTTAAAATGGTATGAATAAACTTTATGATACCTGCCCTAGCATGTAAAATACCTCTGGATATAGAATATTAGATTTGCATAGATATCTTTGACACAGCTCCTGCGAATTGCATTGTTTAAATCCATCTTTGAGAATTCTGGCTTTAGAAATACCTTGCATGCCTCCATGTCAAATCTAAAACCCTTAAACCATGTTTCTTGCCCTCTAGGAATCTCAGTTACCAAGGCTATGGTCTCAGGAGTAACTCACAAATTTAATATTCCAATCTTTGTGTTTGAACCACTGAAATGCAAGGAAAATTCCTTTGTTACCTGATTGTGTCCTCCCTGCAACTTTTCACGAAAAATCAAACACCCTGCCTTCCTAAAAGCCTCTAACACTATTTTGTATTTAGCTAGCGCTCTTATGATTTTAGGTTCTGACCTTAAGCAATGCCCTGACCTATGATTTTTCTTTTCTTTTGTCATTCTTGCATTCAGAAATTATTTTCTTCTTCCTATATAATCTAATTATCAGCCTCGCTTAAATTCAAAATATTCAGCCTCACTTGATAGAACAATCAGCCTCGCTTGATAATGGATGACGAAAGCTTTGGTGTAAGATGACCATAAGCTTAACACTTGAAAAAGATATGTTGAAGTGTTTTGCATGAAAACTGGAATAAGTAACCAGCCTTTTCAAATTCGAAATTTTCTTTCGTAAATGAGACCTCTATGATTGCAATGATGAGTTTGAGTGGCTACACGTTTCGGAAATGACCTCTAAATGACTCCTAATGATGAAAAATTAACGGATTCTGACTAATTTTATGATATGATAGGACTTCCCTACAAATCTGCGATTTCGTAGCGGACTTAGTGCATTTTCAGGGATATGCGCTACGAAAGTAGCAGTGCTTTTGTAGCACAAAATTGGTTTTTTCAACTGGCTGCACTATGAAAGTGTGGTTTCGTGGCTTATTGCAAAAAACAAATTTCAAAGGTTAAGACATGACTTCTAAATGGATGATGGGATCTTTGAACTATGAAATGATACCTTTAAGCTTTATTTGGAAATGAAAATGAAACTTTGAAGACTTCAAATCCTATCACTTACCCCTTTAAGAATGAAATGTTTCAAGACCCATTTAACACCATAACTAGAAACAAGGTAGACTTTTAGAGTTTAAAAAAAAAACACTTTTATGGTGATAACAGACACCAAAACATCTATTAAAGGTTTTGTGACAGACAACATTAAAACTTGGGAACTAGGAGCTGGATCTGTAGCAACCATGTTTGTGTCCGGATATGGAAATGGGTCTATCAACACATCTGACGCATGAGAAGTCTTGATTATTTTTGAGACTTCGGCACAGTGAGAAAAATCCCTAAAAAAGTGTTCCTCATTACATATTATGCATGGAGAATGAGTTTTCCAAGGTCTAGATGATTGATCAGATGATCTTTCCTACGGGTTAGAAGTTTGTTTTTTCTTATATTTCCCCTTTTTCTTACTTTCGGGTTGCTTGTCACTTTTCCCTTTGTCAAACGACATGGAATTAATTTTAGAAGAAGGTGCAGGATCAGATGTAGTAGTGTGATGTGTGCTTGCAGTGCCGATCAATCCGTCTCCGACATGAGAGTCACTTAATTGAGGAGGAACAGTAAAATTAAATCTCGGTGCATTAGGAATTTTCTCATAGAGCATGCCAGACTGAGTGTAAATCAAGTCTAAATATTGGGCACGAGCGATAACTTCCTCTTATATGATGACACAATCCTTAGCCACATCCTCAGTTATAGATGGTAACAGGGACTTAATGAACCATTCAGCAAAGGAGCTGATCCAGAACAAATGTCTTAACCATTCTACGATGACAACGCCACTCATGAATATGATTAGAAATGTGATTAGCATTAGTATTTTTGAAATTGGTCAAGAATTCCATTCCAATTTCATATCTGATGGGTAACTAGAAATGAGTCAAAAAGACAGTAGCTAGGGTAGTGAAATTATCAAAAGAAGCCCTAGGTAACTCAATATACCATTTTGCAACCGGACCTGTGAGCGTACGCTGGAAAAGACATAGTCGAACAAAATCATCATTTAGGGATTTTAATGAACACCATAAATGATAAGTCATGACATGAGGCGACAAATCTTCTCCAGGGTTTCCATTGAACTTAGGAATATCTGAGGGTAAATTGTGATGTATCACCGGCCACCAAGGAGCATAGTTAATTGGATCATTAGTTAGCCGATTTAAATATGGTAACTCTAAAGTTGCAATAAAGGGAAACTTTCTATTAAGGTCAGGTTGAGCATAGCTAGGGCAAGATGGAATTGCTTGAACAACAGGCCTTTGAGCACCAGCATAAGGAATCTGCTGCTTGTAACCCAGATAGGGGTTGTTTTGAAAGGAAAATGCTTGAAGATTCTGTTGCCAAAACCTGGATATGATACTTGTTGAAATGAAGTTTGAGGCACTTGCGCTTGAGGCTGCCAAGGGGTATATCCACCAATGTTATAACCCAAATTAGGATAACTTGGATTCAGTTGATAGGTGTAACCATTTTTCTGTTGTGACATCCCATAAAATGGTAAACCAACTTGTGAATATGATTCCAGATACATGGTGTTGTAAATTAACTGAAGGATTTGGAGTATGTGGACCCAAAATTTGAGGATATTGAGTTGAAGGACCCACTTGGTAAGGTTGTTGTACAACATTTTTATTCTATAACAGGGGTAAAGATGTATTAAAAATTGGTAATGATGTGGGTATAACAGGTTGAACTGGCTGATACAAGTGTACAACCGTTTGTGGTTGGATAGGAAGAGTGGGTTTCCATTGACAAACATTCATTTCAACATTGGGTTGACCAAAAAGTGACGGAGTACTGTCATATTGGGTGACCAAAGTTTTCCCCCCAACATGAGGAGGATAATAAGATGGAAAATATTGCTCTCCAAATACTAGGAGTCCAGTTGATATGGTACTTGAAGGAATAGACCCAGAAGGACCGGCTTGATATTGCCTTGATGATGTATATAAAGAATCAAGTCGTTCATTACTTACTATAGGATTACCAGTTAGAGTACCGAATGATGACATTGGTAAATTCCATGGGTTTGAAGATGCACTAGAAAAAATTATAGATAATGATTTGTAACCTGATGGGACCATAGGGCCACCATGGAAATATGACTCTAGTGAAGTTTTGAACATCGACGGGGTAGTGAGGGCAGGTGCTGACGTAATTGGAATAGATGGCCCAACCAAAGATGTTGGTTTAGGCATGGTTACTTGACCAAATGTATACCATTTCGTATCGACATGAATTTGAATAGGAATAGGATCAACAAAAGAAGAGGGTGTCGATTGAGGAAAAGACTCGTACAGGTAAAGGTCCTCCCCAAAATGAGTTAGAGTTAAAGGTGTCTCGTCTTGTGGGATTTCTTCAATCACAATTAAACTAGGTGTAAGTATTTCACCATCAGGCCCAAAGTATATCTTAGGTGGTTGACTATGTGATATAGGAGAATCAATGGCTATAGATATTTTTGGGATGACCAAGGTAGGAACAAATTTTGGTTGTACGACTTCAGGGTTCAGATGTTCTGGAAAACAAGAGAGAGGATCTAGATCAATTTATGTTTGAACAACATCGGGTCCAGGAGGTATGGTCTCACTGATTGAATGGATCGTGACCAACGGTAGCTGCGAAGACTCCATTTCGACAACAGTAGACGAACTGGGATGTGTAGAAACAACTTGAGCTAACTCTGGTTTATGGAAAGATGATGTTTCACCAGAGGTATGAATTTTGCTTGATTCGGCAGAGCATGATCGCCTTTGCCTACCAGAAGTAACTTCTGGTGGTAAAGGTGGTTTTAAAGCTAATCTACGCGAACGACGGGGGAAAGAATTTTTTTCTTCCACGATTACTGATTTATTTTAACCGAAAACAAATAAACAAAATAAAAGGGTAAATCTAGGCAAAAGGGTTTACCAAGAAACTTTGAACTGCAGAATACCTCCTGGCAAACCAAGAAGTACAGGCAGGCAATCTCCCCGAATGTTGTGTTCATTGTATCACAATTTACAAGGTGGCCGACTCGGTTCACTATGGATGGATAGCACCTAAAATTTGTCCTCCCAAATACACCTGAAGGTACGTGGAGGCCCTAGTCCATATTATTGTTGTATGATGCAAAACTGCACACTAAGAGAACCCCTTTATACTTATCGTACTGTAACACCACCCGATATACCCGAAAGTACGTGGACGAGCTATGATATACTTACATTCGTGGAGTGAGGTATCATACTCGGAATGTATCACAGACAAGTTAACGACAGTGCTATGTTTTACGACGCCAGAACACATCTCTAGCCTAGACCTTCTAAATTTTATTGTTATGGTTCCAATGCTTTGTTAGGTAAATTGAGATTAATTTTATGTTGATCTTGTTTAACAATTTTCCTTTCAAAGGTTCACCGTGATGATGTATTGGAAATTCCTAAAATGCAAACTAAGAATGATAATCAATCTTTCACTTTTAATTTTTTCAATGAAAATCCTGGCTACTAGAGGGAAAGAGCAATCAATTTGTGGGCAAACAAATCAAAGAAAAAAAACTAAATGTAGATTTCCTAATTGTTCCTTTTGCAAAACACACAAACCACTACATGCACATGCAAATTTTTCTTTTCAGTTCCTTTAATGTTATGAATGTAGAAAAGAAACTAAGTGCACTAAATCAATAAAAACAAATGCCTTTTACTGTTGATAAATGAGGAATATAAACAATAATTTCTTTTTTGAAGGAAAAATGAGGAATTAAACAAAAATTTCTCCTATCAGGAAACGAAGAATTTACGACAATTTCCTTTTTCAAAAACAAATGGATCTAATGTGACAATTAAAATACTTTGAAATCAATTCTTCAATGATAAATAAAAACTCTTCAAACAAACATTGAACAAATTTTATTTCAAAGGAGGAAGAGGTAGATAATATCACTAGTCAATATGAGGCTCAGGCTTTTAAAAACACAATAGAGAACAAACTAAAACAAACTTGCAATGAAAAATTCTAAGGAATTTGGATGGTTTCAAGAGGCAACGCGGTCTCTAAAGATAGACAGTGCTTTGCAATGCAGGCCTGAAAGGGAGACAGTGCTATGCAAAGCATTGTGTCCTGTCCAAGAGTCTATTGGGTGTAGTGTGTAATGAAAAACACAGCTGTCTAACACACTTCTAATGAAAATTTGGATTTCAAAAAGCCTAATCTTTGTGAGTAACAACTACTGGGTGAATAAAAAGAGAAAATCAGAGGCTAAAACACCTAGGATAAAGAGTAATCTCCCCAACGGAGTCAAAAATTTGTTATGCGAAATTATGAATTACAAATAAATAATTCTTCCCTAGACAGGTGCTAATCTAGAACAACAGGTCAAAGACTTTATGACTATCTTTCCTAACTATAAACAGACACACATAATGAAATAAGAAGCTTACTTGGAGTCCAAGCACTTCCAAAATCTCCTTCTATCGCTTTTTCTATAGCTTCAAATTCCAACCAGCTGTGAAAAATATTTCCTACAATAATGAACACTAAACAACAAGAGATAGCAATAATACAGATGTCTATTCAAGCTATTTAGCTAACCAATAATGCATAAACCATATACATCAAATAATAAATCATGATATGGATAATCAAAGCTTATACATATGCATATAGGGAAAAATAAGCAGTATTTTTTATTAATGATAGAAGGGGAGGTTACAACCCAGTGATTAATTTAGTGTCACCATCTCAAGCAGCATCCCAACCTCATCACAAAGCATATATCTCCAGCAATATGTCACTCAAATCAACTCCTCAATTGAAATTCCACTAGCATTTCTCTACACAAATTCTTCCTTCTCAAACACTAAGATCTGTGCTCAATTTAGAGAGGAGTTGAAGGTAGTTTTAAAATCAATGACTTTCCAATACTAGGCAATACATGTTCCCAATCTTGTAGATATCAAATGGACACATGGATTCGAAGTTTGACACATGTGAACTCTTCTAGAAGGTAGTGACCAAGTGGATATTCCAGAACAATGAGAATTTCACTCCCAATTGGACCAACACACACTTGGATGTCGGGAAGTGCTTTGCAGAGCAGTCTTGCATAGGGCTACCTGCATATGCAACCCACTTAGTCCCTTTAGAGGCAGCGTTGATGAGCTCTCATATCATATATTATAAACTTAAAATCTTGGAAACCTTTGCAGATGAAAGTCTTGAATAATTTTTCTTGTTCTTTGTCTTAGGACATATAACACTTGAAATGATAAGGGATGATAGACCCTATTCATTGGTCCTAGAGATGATGCCCAGTTAACCAGGTCATTGGGAATTGTGCCAAAATTTACCTATAACAGGGACATCTTGTGGGTCTCTCTGGTCCAACATCTGCAACACATGAGTGAATATCAAAACACATGTATATAAAAACCAAAAAATCATAATACTCATAAAAATCCCAAAAAAAGAGTTTTTACCTCTTTTCTCATCCGAGTATTCCCCTTCCAGAAGTGGAAGATCTGGATCCTCCCTAAAATCAGTGCCGCTATACAACCAGTCCTCCACCATGATGAGTTGTCGGCACAACCATTCAAAGAACTCTGGTTTCCATGACATGTGTTGGCCACCTCCTGATCGAGGCATCAACTCCACCCAACGGACCATTCGTGGCTCTCGTGATGGTGGCATAAGTGCAACCACTTCCTAGCGCTGGAATATCAGTAATTGTTCCAGGATGAACGGTATCAAGATGGACCCATACCTGAACTGCTTTAGCTTATAATTTTTTCATTTGGTTATCTGATATTTTATGGTGATTTTCACTGCTTCCGCCCAATTGAAAATTGTCAGAGCCATGAAATCTACAGCTAATTGGAGTTTCTTCTTTGTAGCTTCATGGGAAGCCTGATACCTAGCAACCCGAGTAATGGTATGAAGCACTACCATCAATGGTAAGTCAGGCACTATCTAAATGTCTAGCTTGCCACTCTTAGATGCTTTTTTTGCTCCATGACAAACTCTATCTATCAACATGCCCATGCTCTCTCCATGGGCCCGATTACTTGTTAGCAGTGGTCTCCATGAAAATCCAGTTATGAATTAAATGTTAGAGACTTCTATCTCTAGTTCTTGGTCGTGAATGATGAATCTTTCTCATTCAGTGTCCCATACGCTGATCAAGTATCGTAGCAGCTCTAGTTGAGCTCTCAAACATGGGGTCATAAAGAATTTCAAGAGCCCATAGTTCCTCAACGCATCCATGCATGCATCATTTTCCATGGCCTATTAATCCTCTTCCCCATGCTCTCTTTCTTTCCACTCTATGACCATTTTAGCTATTGATCCTCCTGCAAAACCAAAATACAAGCTTCCATTAGCCATAGGGTTAAAATTTAAATGGTTTGGGCCGAGCATTTTCGGGAAAACTTGAAAATTGTTTGTGCACAGCATTCAGTGTCGTTGTTTTGCAAACAATAGTGTCGAACGATGCCTCCCCATTCAAAAAATTTGGAGTTGGTCGTGACTACGTTCCTGGAATCGATGCCAATCACCGCGACCAAGATTTTTAAAAATCCTCCACAAAATGCATCAAATCATGAAAACAAGTAAAAAATGAATGAAATTTAAGAAGAAGTTCAGAGCTCCTACCTAGAAAAAATAGATTCGTCAATGACCTCCTGGATTTCCTATAGTCAACTCCCCAACTTCACAGTGGAAACTAGTAAAAATGCTCACAAGAAGGTGAAAAGGTAAAAGTAAATTGTTTTTACTATTTTAGTTGTTTTATAGCCTTTTCAAACCTTAATTAGGTTTTTGGGCACCTTTTTCAATTTATTATTATTATTTTTCTCAAAAATGGGCTTTACGTTTGTTTCTTGTGCAGCAACAGGTCCTAAAACTAGTGACAATGAGTAAATGAGTTGTATTTTATTACTTTTTCGGACTCAGTAAAAACACAAAAAAATCACCCGCGAGAGTCATCTTTCAGCTCTTTTCGGACTCTCAAAAATTGAAAATATTGCCGAGACTTGTCGTTTTTAACTCACTAAAGGTTGTGAAACTTCATCTTCCCAGTATAAGTCTACCCCTTTTTTGGGCTAGGACATATTATTTACGAAAAAGGAATACCTTAGTCAAACATGGCTAAGAGGTTCTCTTAGGTATTTTTTTCTACCTTTTCGGATCTGAGAGACTATGTGTGAAAAGGGACCTTTTGTACTTTTATTTTTCGCTTCTTTTCATACTCTCTAAACCCGAAATATGTCGATTTTTCCCTTTGTTAGACTCGTTAAAACTAAATGACATTGGAAGTAGTCACCATGACGTTACCGAGTTCCTCCTTCCTAGGGCTCATAGAATGTACTAGGATGGATTTTTCTAAAGGAAAAAATTACATGAAAAGCATATTTTATCCCTTCAAGATTCTTTCCAAAAAAATTAGGGTACTTGCTAGAAATGGTGGGGGAAAGTGGAACTATTTCTCAGTTGTGTCGGCAGTATGTCTCTCTTGAACATGACGCTTGTCTGCAGTTCATGTCGGGTTGGGGACATCCCACATTCGTAATTTTTCCTCTATGGGTTTGGGTTATCCATTTTGAACTCCCATCTGCTCTTTTCCTTGTCACCATGACCTCAGATCCCTTGATGTCAAATACTACCAAATTTCGGATTTGTGTCCCCAATATGTTCATGAGAATTCCCTTCTGTAGTTTTCGACCCCTGATCCATTATTTAGTCTTGATTCACTATCATCTTATTCCTCTGTCTCATATTGTTGATGTGGGGAACATTATGTCCCTCCTTCAATTGGAAGTTGATCTAGAGACTCCCTTCTGGTACCTTAGAGCTTGCATGCCTCAATGGCAAGTTCTTCGCATTCGGTGATAGGTTCTCATCATTGGCCTTCGATCGAGTGATCCAGCAGATGTTCAACTCAAGCTCATCGTTCACATTCCATGGATTGTACTAGCAATACCTTGAGAACCATTTTCATTATTGGTGGTTTCTCTCATGCATATTAACAACTTTCATCATTGGCTGGTAATCAAGTGACTTTCTTGCATGTTCGACTTTAGCTCATTCATTCACATGCCTGAATTTGTACTTTTTCAGGTCGGGATAGAGCGCAAGACCCTGGGTTTTTTCTGATGAAATCTAGGCTACAGGATGATTTGGTTTATCATTACTGTATGCATGACTCTTCTGATTGGATGGCTGTGACCATACTTGAGTCTATTTGATGATCCTTCTCACTAGATGGTTTTGTCCATACCTTGGATCTTATTACATGTTCTCTATTATGGATGGTTGTGCCCATACCACATATTCATGTATCATAGATATTAGTCGTACTTGATCTTGCAGGTCCTCTGATGGTGAAATTTTGGTCTAGGCATGTTATCATAAATCATTTCACCCCTCCCTCTCTCTCTGACTTCATACTTTAGGGGGCATCTATTACACAACATTTTGTCACTGTCACTTCATTCCCCATTTCGAATATTGGAGGACTATCAAAGTGACCCCTATGTACTGTTATACATCATATGAGTGACATTTCATCCCTTAACATGTCAGGAACACAATCTTTGTTGACCATTCCTGAATCTTACCCTTTAAAACATATGCTTTTGGGGCGATGCGGTTGTGTAGTTATGACCTCACGTCAATGGCCATATTTACACTAAGCCCCGTGTCGTGGTTTCTCTGTCTCTGAAGAGAACCCACGTCGAACTAATTTTGGAAGGTTTTTTAAATATGGAAATGAAGCTTATAATATGTAGCAACTTCATGAGCAGAGTCATGGATGTTTGTTCGACTAGATGAGGTCAAGTTTCTCCCTTTGGCCTTCTAGTTTCAGCAAAAATGCAACCTCCCAAAGGGATAGACCTTCCCTCCACCATATGTGGATCCCAAAGCTTATCCTCCACTCCTATAAATCCCTCTTAATTCCATTGAATCAGTTATCCAAAGATAGCTAGAATAGACCAAGAGCTGATAGCAGAGAATAGTCCATATTTGAGAGAGAGTTTGAGCCTTTCGCCTCATTGAGCCAATCGACGAATGAATTCTTTGGAGACGTGCCCAACTAAACCCATCAAATGAGGTCTACAATGTCAAGGCACAGGTTTTAAAATCCATTTTTGTTAGTATGATTCTTTCGTCGAAAAAGATCACTTTAGCTATGCATACCAAGTAGCCCTAACATCAAATATGGCTACAAAATATCTTTAAGTTTGCTGCATAAAATTAGATCTATAAAATATATGAAGCAGATCAGATATAAAATGGCTCCATGCATCCAATGAACAAGAAAAGAACAATGTATAAAAAGAATCTTATATTATATTAAAGAATGGGGCACCTGAGAGGAAAACAAGAAAGGTGTTTTCCAGTTCTCCTCAGTGGGATGGGTTCTTGGAAGTCTTCAGTGTTTCAGATCTAAAATTCCTCTCTTTGGTTAATGTGGAAAACCCTAACAAACATGGAACTCAATGGGAGTTCAAAATGCAAACAAATGGAAATGGTGACCAAGAATAGATCTAGTGTGATCTAATGCAAATGGAGGTGCCTAATGAATGGGGAAAACCCTTCTATTTATAACAAAATATTGGGGTGTTCTAAAACTTGGTGCATGAATACAATATTATTAATCACATTCTAGAATCACCCTTTAGGAATATTTTATTATATTTGTTGGAGGGAAAAGGGTTTTTAACTTGGGTCAATTCCTTTATTTATAAATAACAAATAAATAAATGATTTATTTATTATTTAAGGGAGATGAGGGGAATATAATTAAATAAATAATGGTTTATTTAATTATAAAAAATGATTTAGTCAAATTTAACTCGGAATAGTATTTAAATAGTGATTTAAATAACTTATTCTTAGGAAATAATTAAATAAATAATGATTTATTTAATTGATTACCTTGTTTTGGGTTAAATATGACCAAGAAATGTAAACAAATGTGGTGAAAGTGATTTTACCTGGGGTAAAATTGGTCTTACATGGTGTACTTGGGTTCATCTAACGATAATGGGTTAGATGACCAAAAAATGGTGTAACAGATTTCCCCCCAACGTACGAGTGTTAGGAGAAAATCGTATGACCAAAGTACATTGTAAGAGCTGAATCACGAAACAGTAAGATAGAAATGAAAGAGAGGAAGGTAAGGTAATCTAAAGTGGTGGAGGACTAGACCCTGAGGAGACAAAACTTACAGGTGCAACAAGTCTCAAATGTATGATGTGCTACCAATGTGAAAGGCGGTGGGGGAGGCATACCTATTCCTGCCGAGACAATAGTACAAAGAACAAGGTGCCCAGAAAACCACGGAACGCAATAGTAAAACCAGTGCTGCCCTAAACATGAGCCAGAAAACAAGAATGATGAATCCCACATACATGCGATGCCTAGAATAAGCATCAGGACTTATACAATAATATGGTAGTACATGAGATACTAATACACCCAAATGCCCCCTACACACGGGGAAGGGCTCACGATATCGGACCGACATGTGCAAATCAAAGAGGTGGTGCAAGCGACTGAGGCCGATATCATCAAATGAGAGGAGTTGAATCAAGGGCTGGAATGAAGAAGTCATCCGGGTATGTGGGGGGCTACCTGCAGGGCCACCCCCTCATGAGGGTTGAAACATCTCACACACACCCAGGTATCACCAATAGTTGTTGCTGCATCACTAAACCATCAAGTGTATAGATCACGATCAGGCTGAAAAGATCTTGAACCAAGGTATAGTGCCCACGAGACCTGACTACTGGATTAAATGAGCTGTTGTCGACAGAAGTAGATCTACCATAGGTGAGGCAATAAGGGAACTCTCAGTAAGGCATGAGAGAAAAGAGTGGAGCGACGAACAGATGGACACTAATGACGATGAAATGAGGGATACCGAGTGGCGGGTGGACGACTTCCCTTGTTAGAGCATAAAACACATGGATGGCTTGGCAACGACGGACACAACATCATGAGGGATAGGGGACAATGGGACTGAGGGGCATACTGTGCAACACGAGAGGTGGACCAAGTAATGAAGGGTGGAAAACTATAGTGGGATACAAAGGGACGTGAGATAGACTCCGGGACTGATGATGACTCAACTCAGATGCTCTAAACAAGGGCGACTCGATGGTGCTGCCATATAGTAAAGGTCTGATGGGGAACCATAAAAACATGAGTACAATGGGGTATCTCATGACAAAAATCAACACAAACAAAGACAAGTAAGGAGGCAAAGTGGTGCCCCAGGTACAAGCGTTGTAAGTGAAGAAATTCGATTTGGAGGAGAGATGAGAAGGGATTTCATGGACAAAATGTGTCATGGTGAAGTATCAGAACATAAAAAAACTGATAGATACCCATTTGAGTGCTCGGTGAGAGCTTTCCAACGGTGTGGACGATGTGTCAAACGGGACTACGGTTTGGTCGCAGCGGGGGAAAGAAAAAACAGGGGTTTTCTTCTAATAGGGCGTTTTCCCTCCAAAATCATTCATTTGCTTGTGTAGCTGTGGTGAATGTGGAGAGAAGAGAAGGCCCTAAATCTTGCGGTGATCGTAGTGGAAAAACCGACCGTTGGAATTGCAATCCATCAGTTGCAGGTGAGAGGCCTAATCCTAAGCTTTGTTTTTTATGGATTGAAGTTGCATATTAGGGTTTTAAATTCCAAAAACTACCCCTACTTCCTCATTACAGTCGGATCGTACTTTTTGGGGCAAAATCTGCGACCTGGGATGCAGGTTTTGGCCTGAAAAGGGCAACCTGGACCAGGTTTGGCCCAAAAAGTGCAACCTGCTAGGTGTGGGAGGTTTCAGTGCTATTATGGACTGAAATTCTGTTTTGGTGTAAGATAATACAGTTTTGTTGATCTGGACGCTGACAAAAATGATGTTTTTGTACAGATATGGAAGATATATGAATAAACTGGAGAGAGAGAGACTTAGGCACACTACAGACGGAGATCCAGGCGGATCAGGGTGTCCGTCATGCACTGGCTAGACATGGGGTTCTGAAATTTTTGGAGAACCCTTTGATGAGGGCTGGAGAGCCCTTGTTGGCCCAGATTATTAGTTATTGGGATCTGGATCAAGAGGCATTTGTAGTGCAGGGGCACAGGATCGAGTTGACGATCCAGGATTTGTATTTCTTGACTGGTCTCCCACCGTTGGGGATGGTGGGAAATACGCAGCCAGTGTTACCACGTGAGCATAACATTATGGAGTTTGTTGAGTGACATTGTTGGCAGAGTGTCCGAGTCAAGGGGACGCGGATATCCACTGGGAATCTAGAGAGGTTGGAGACCCGGGCAGTGGCTGTAGCAGTGTTGTGGATCGTAGGCAGTCAGGCACTCCATCACATCACTGGAGGGTAGATGATGATTGTAGAGAATGTGTTGGAGGGGACCTACTATGGGTGGGCCCAGATGATGTTGGTGTCGCTAAAACGATAGTTGTTGCCATGTAAGCGGCAAGTGAATCATGATTGTGCATATGGGACAGTATTGTGCTCTTTCTTCTTTGAGAAGATCCCGACCTTACGACCTCGTATACAGTTGTCGGACGGGGGCCCGAGAGAGCCCCGGATGCGTCGGTGGGGACGACTACTGAGTAGAGGAGGAGGAGGGGCGGTCGGGAGGGTGTTTCGACCAGAGTTCTTTGCCCATTGGGGCCAGATGCCATTATACATAGATGACTATCCCTATAGTGGGATGAGTTATTGGGGAGATCCGAACTTTCTGCTGCCACCTGGTCGAGTATGGGGACCGGATGGTAAGTGATAAGAAAATAATCTGTTATGTTCCTTTTTATAGTTTGTGGCTAGTATTCATGGTACTAATCCTTATATTGTTTGGGATGCAGATATAGCTCCGGTGAAACCAGCCAGATATATGGGACGACCAGCAGTAGCAGGTGCTACAGGCGCAAGTGGATCGAGGATAGGACAGAATGAAGAGATGGCCGCACTGGTGGAGGACCTCCGTCGTAGATGTGAGAAGCTGCTGACCGGTGTGTCAGAGCATGGATGGCAGGATTTAGACAACCAATACATAGAGCTATGTATTGGGCTCCCCTCAGAATGGCGAGGGATCATGCGACGCATGGCGATTGCCGGGCAGACGGTGCGTGATCTACGAGTTGCGGGAGCAGAGCTGTTGGCACGAGATCCTCCGGAGAGTGACTAGGTGTGGGGAAGGTGGTGCCCCCTAGTAGTGATGTAGGGGCAAGTGGTGCCCCCCATTTTTGTAGTAGTGGTTTTTGTAACATGCTATGGGCATGTCATATGTTTCAAAGTATATGGACTTTAAAACACATGCTATATATATATGAGTTTTATGTGGATTTTGTGGATGCTATTGTCTTATGTGTGATAAATGCTAGTCTAGAACATGGTTTGCGATCTAATCTACGTAGTGATTGTGACTTCTAGGGATGTGGTTGAATGAAATAAATCTAAATTCCCGTATCAAAAGTCTCACCCGTAAATATTGTCTAAACAGGATAGGATTATGCAGACGGTGGACGCCATTAAGTTGTAAGACAATAAACAGGGAATCTAAATAAACTTGTAGATGGAGGATGCGATGGGAGAGAGCATCAGCTAAGAGACCACGAACGACATCATACTCGGCCTGGTTATTGGTGGTGGTGCCAATGCAGACCCCATTTGCAAGAACAAGGGTATGTACAGGGGTAAAGATGGCCCAGGTGGCTGAGGCAAGGTTTCGGGAATACCGACTCGCGCCATCGGCGTAACCAATGTAATGAGTGGACGAGAGGGTCGAGGAAACAACATCATAAGATAAGAGAAGTGAGGAAGATTGGGGACTTGTGTTGTGACGTACATCATAGAGACGGATGGGAGTATCGGGGTTAGGTGAAGAGAGGGGAAGGTGGTGGAAACCACAAGAGGCTGCAAAGCTACCAAGATCATCGTTCATGGTGGAAAGGCGCAGAAATGGGTCATCAGGGGAGATGACAGAAGAGCAAGTAAAAAGATGGTCAAAACATGAAGAGCCCAAGAATGGCGCTGAAGGGGGATCAGATGAAAAAGGCGGGGTGGATATGGAGGGGATGTACTCCGAGGGTTGGTCAGATGATGATAGGTACAAGAGAGGAGCAGCAGATTCGGACATCTCAACATCAGGGGGAGGGATATCAATGGTGGCTGGAGGATCCTCAAGTAAACTCGACGCATACTGAGCAAGGATGGGCGAGGCGGATTGATTATGTTCCACTTCATACTCGCGAATGACCTCTAAAGAGGCGCGGTAATGTGTGAGGTGAGGACAATGGTGAGAATAATGGCCATGGACACCACATAAAGCGCAGGGTTTTTTGGTGCGAAGGGCCTTTGGGTTCTTGGTTATGGGGGCGGAGGAAACAGAGGTTTCCGGGGCTGACGATTCAGGGAACGTGAATTTGACCATGGGTTGGATACGGGGCAACTCAGGACAAGTATGGGTGGCGTGACTGACATCATCACACAAAGCGCAAGGCTTGGTGGGTGGAGGGGGAGTAGGATCGGGAGCGGTGGCTTTATCTTTGGATGCCCCTCTGCGAGTTTTTCTTTTCTTACCCGTAGCAGTCTCAGCATGAGGAGGGTCGTGCGATGGGGCTAGAGGTACCATAGCGGTGGGAGGAGCAACGAGAATCGGTTGAACTGGTGTCACAACAATGTATGGTTTAGGGTGGCCGGGAGGGGTTGCGGTTGGAGGAGTAAGATACCATACCGGTATGCCCAAAGTTAAATTAGGTAGGGAAAGGGTGGCCATGACAGGAACTGAATAGACGCCAGGGGGAGGGCTAAGGAAAAGGATTTGACCGGCGGAGTAATGGCCAGGAGGGATGGTTTCTAAATGGGGGAGGCCGGAGGGAACTGAGGCAGGAGGATAAGGAGGTTCCGGGGTGTGAGGGGGAGGTGAAGGACCCGGTGGGAGAGTTTGAAATAGCTGAGGAGAAGGGCTAGGAGTAGGGTGAGTCGGATGAGGTGGCGGTTGCTGACTAGCCGGAGCAAGTTGCGGGAGGGCAGCCTGAGACGATTGCATCATGCAAACATTCGCCGAGCTAGGATCAGAGATAGGAGGAGGGGAGGACCGGGGAAGGTGCCAAGCAAAGAGGAGTCTTTGTAGACACCACGGGAGACACTGGTCAAGGAATCGACACTTTTCTTATTGGTGATAGTAGAAATGGTGGACGCAGGTGAGGTCTGAGATTTAGGTTCATGATATGACAACTGGTCAATGGTAACGATCTTGCCATTATGAGGGAAAAACATCTTGCGGTGGACTACGGATGGGACGAAAGACATGACATAGGTGTAACTACGCCCCAAAAGGATGTTCTAGTCGAGAGGGGTGTCGATAACTTCAACATCGACACAGACAGACTTACCGGCAAGGGTGATAGGGCAGTTACGAAAAAGACCAATGGGTTGGGAGGCATGGCCATCCCACACACGGAGGGTGATAGTGGAAGGGGATAGCTCAAGGGATCCGCGTTGTTTCCAAACTGAAGCGGACATTACACAGGTAGATGCCCCCTCATCAATAATACATCGAGCGACATTGGCATTTCGGATTTTGACTGGGATTTGGAAAGAAACTGAAGGAGGAAGAGGGGAATGGTCTGACTGACGGGCGTCGAAAATAATTAATAGGTCATCAGCAGGATCTACAGCACCCACGGCAGATAGTAGAGCTTTCTTTTGAGAAGGACATGACTAGAGGAGTTCCAGTGTTGAAATGGCAGCTGGAGATTGCGCCAGATCATCTACTATGTTGTAGGAATGGGCAGCCCGACCAGAGGCAAAATTTCGGTGTAATGGACCCTTAGGAATTTTGGTGTGAACCTCAACTTTGGGTGGAGGGATTTGTAAGGGACCATTGGGTGTCAATAGAGGCTCTGTAGAAGTTGATGATGGGAACTCGGAGACAGACGGTACGGGAGGCGGGGAGTATTAACGAGATCGAGTTTGAAGGTTAAGGTCAACAGTGAGAAGTTGGTCAGTGGACATCATAAGAATCTGGTAATCAGAAGAACCAGAAGGAGAAGGTTGAGTGGATGCAGGGGCATGAGTAGCCAGAAATCCTTGTTGAGGGAAAGGAGCGGTAAACACAGCGGGCTGAGAGGTAGAAGTAATGGGGGGGACAGGGGAAGAGGATTTTTGTCCCTGAATGGTGGCCTGAGACTCCCACATCTATCGCATCTGTGGTAAGAGGGAACAATCGTGAGTGTAGTGACCGAAAACACCGCAACATGAACAGGGCTTATTTGTGCGAAGCGGCCTGTCCTGCTTGGGTTGGGAGCCCTGGGGCTAGGTAGCAGTGTTCGGGTCAATGCTATAAGGATTGGGTCCACGATTACTAGCATATGGATTGCCTCTCCTCCACCGTTGAGAAGGAGGAGAAGTAGTTGCACCGTGTTGCGAAAATACGTGCCCTGGAGGGGGTAGTAAGTGCGGCTATGGGGGTGGAGGAGGCAAGGGAGCGGGAGGGCCAAATGCTGGAGGAGCTGGGACACCAGGCTGCCGATAAGGGTAAGGGTGAGAATGGGCAACATTGAGGTAAGCATGAGAGTGGGAAAAATGAGGAGGCATGCCAAAGCCTGGATACATGTTACCGGGATGGGGAAAGGTGCTGGAGGTGCTGGCCCCACTGGGAGGAAAAACATAGGGCATAAGAGGTGGAGCAGAGGTATGAGACATGGCTCTGATGATACCGTTGGCAGAGTGTGAGGTCCCGGAGGCGTTAGTGCCCCTGGGCTTGGGGAGATCAGGAAGGACAGTATAAACATAACCAGACTGGGCATAGATAAGGTCATATTTTAAGGTGATTTGAAGGGAGGCTTCTTCAATTTGGGGGAAATGGGAGGTGACATCTTTGCCAATGGGAGGTAAGAGAGAGCGAAGGAACCAATCCATGTAAACTCGATCTTCAAAGGGGGGAGCACGACATAAGCTTCGTCGTCTTCGCCACTCCTGGACATGAGTGGAGAGACGTGTTGAAGAGGATTGCTGAAAGGAGGTCAATAGTTCAGTGCCAGTGTCGTATCGGAGAGGGAGCTGGAAATAAGACAAAAAAATCTTGGGCAATGGTTGCAAAAGTGGTATGGGAAGAGGTGGCTTGATCAACATACCATTTGGATGCTTCGCCGGTAAGGGTGCGTTGGAATAAACGAAAATGAATGGAGTCATTGGTGATGGAATTAGAGGAGCACCACATGTGGAAAGATCGGATATGATTGGAGGGATCTTCACTAGCAAGGCCTTCGAACTTGGGAATGTCGGAGGGGAGCTTGGTTGGCATAGCAGGCCAACTGACATCATGGCGGATAGGATCATTGATAAGTTGATTGAAGTCGGGGAGACTGAGGCTGGCCATATACGGAAGTAATGGGGTGGTCGAGGTAGGTCCCATAGTGGTTCCACTGGAAGTGGACCCAGCAGTAGAACTGGGGTTAGGGCTAGGTCCAGAACTAGCCATGGTGAAGGTAAATGGGGGAGAACCAAAAGGACGGGGAGAACCCGAACAATCAGAGGAAGAGTCGGAGTGCTGACTCGGGGGAGGACTTACTCAATGGAGACGGGAAGGAGGAAGTCGACTAACTGGAAACTGAGGGTGAAGGCCAAGCAGTCGCCGGGAGAGACGCCTTGGAAGCGCAATGATGACAGGAAGAAGAAAGACCGACAAGGGCAGCAAGGTGCAAAAGCAAGATGCGACAAGGGCAAGGAGGTGCAGTGTCGATTAATTTTAGAGTCTTTGCGAGGCGGTGTTAACCAGGCTCTTCTTCACTTAGGTTTAGTGTGTGGCGTGCGTTAATTTTAATTGATTAAACCCAGACGTTTTGAGAGAAAAAGAAAAAGTGTGTTGCGTAATGGAAAAGAAATCTGCAATAAATAAGACTGAAAGAATAGGAAAGTAGCAACTAAAAAGGCACCAATTGAACCCAAGAAGGTGGGTCACTCAAAACTAGTCTAGAAGGGGCAAAGCACGCTAACAAGAGACCAATAGATCTAAGGTCCGGAGGGACTGGGATCTAATGGAGAAATCTAATGGAAAGTGGTGCAGAAAGCAGCAAAGAGGCAGGGGCAAGGTTGCTGCTAGAAAATAGGAGATCAGCTAAAAGGAGGGGGTCAAAGGGGTGACCCTAGAGATGAACCCAAACAAAGCGAAAGGCAGTGTATAGAAAGGGAAGAAAAGCTGACCTGTGAGGATCTGAACAGGAGGTATCAGATCTGAAATAAGGCTGAAACTTCTGGAAATTCAGACGTCTGAAAACAGCAACAAACTCTCCCACAAAAAGTGGAGGGAACTAAAGCCCTAAGGGGCAAGATTCCCACTTAGGTGAGTGAAATAGATCAGCAACAGGTCTGAACAGGTGGAGACAGAGGCTGGAAAACCCTGACAGAAGCATCAGTGAAACCCAGAAAAAGTGCTGGCAGATTGCAGAAACAATTGCAGGTCGCATTTGGGCCTGTTTTTAGGCCAGGTCGCAGATTTAGGGCAGAAAAGTGCGACCTCAAGGCCAGGTCACACTTTTTGGGCTGATAAGTGCGATCTGCAGATCCGGGTCTGGTGGCGGAAGATTTCAGAAAATTTTGTCGTCGCAGCAGCGGCTGATGTCGGCCACCTGCGCAAAAAGGCCAGAAACACACGGAAGTTAGAATTTTGAATGTTTGAGGGTTTTGGAGAGGAAAACTAGCATAAAATGGAAAAAATATGAAAAATAAAAAATGGAAGAGAAACCCTAGGGTCTGAAACAGCTAGCTATGCAGGAAGATAGAAAATGACAGTGTTGCAAAAGAAAAACCCGTGTGGAGTCGCCAATTGTTAGTATGATTCTTTCGTCGTAAAATATCACTTTAGCTATGCATATCAAGTAGCCCTAACATCAAATATGGCTACAAAATATCCTTAAGTTTGATGCATAAAATTAGATCTAAGCATAATAGATATTAAGCAGATAAGATACAAAATGGCTCCATGCATCCAATGAACAAGACAAGAACAATGTGTAAAAAGAATCTTATATTATATTAAAGAATGGGGCACCTGAGAGGAAAACAAGAAAGGTGTTTTCCAGTTCTCCTCAGTGGGATGGGTTCTTGGAAGTCCTCAATGTTTCAGATCTAAAATTCCTCTCTTTGGTTAATGTGGAAAACCCTAACAAACATGGAACTCAATGGGAGTTCAAAATGCAAACAAATGGAAATGGTGACCAAGAATAGATCTAGTGTGATCTAATGCAAATGGAGGTGCCTAATGAATGGGGAAAACCCTTCTATTTATAACAAAATATTGGGGTGTTCTAGAACTTGGTGCATGAATAAAATATTATTAATCACATTCTAGAATCACCCTTTAGGAATATTTTATTATATTTGTTGGAGGGAAAAGGGTTTTGACTTGGGTCAATTCCTTTATTTATAAATAACAAATAAATAAATGATTTATTTATTATTTAAGGGAAATGAGGGGAATATAATTAAATAAATAATGGTTTATTTAATTATTTAAAAATGATTTAGTCAAGTTTAACTAGGAATAATATTTAAATACTGATTTAAATAACTTATTCTTAGGAAATAATTAAATAAATAATGATTTATTTAATTGATTACCTTGTTTTGGGTTAAATATGACCAAGAAATGTAAACAAATGTGGTGAAAGTGATTTTACCTGGGGTAAAATTGGTCTTACATGGTGTACTTGGGTTCATCTAACGATAATGGGTTAGATGACCAAAAAATGGTGTAACACTTTTCTATATATTAACATGACATGACTGATTTCTAGTTCCATCTTTGTTTATGTTAGTATTTGAATTTTATGACTCTCCTTGACTAGTTGGAGAGTTGTAAATGAATATATATGTTTGTATGTTGTTAGTGTTTATTTGATCTTTGTGCAGGTGTGTAAAGTTCACTACTAATAGAGGCAAGTCTTGAAGGACAAATATCGAGGGATCGCTGCAACATATTAAACCAGGAGAGCTAGATTGAGGTAGAACACCTATTTCAATCCACATTTCATTTAGAAACTAGCATGTTCCCCTGTTGCTAGACCCACCGTAGGGCTAGATGGATCGCCTCTATCTGCAGAGGGGATTTTCCTTCATGACAATAGGCAGAAGATTTATGTAGATAGGAATAGGTCGTTCAAGGATTTTCAGGTTGGGGATCAGGTGTACTTGCATATCAAGCCCAAGAAGAACTCCTTGCGGATTGGATCATGTGCCAAGCTGGCACCAAGGTTTTGTGGACCCTTTAGGATCATCGAGAGGATCAGACCAGTGACCTATTGACTTGCACTGCCTTCTACAGTGAAATTCCATGATGTTTTTCATACATCGTTGCTTAATAAATATGTTAAGAATGTTGATCATGTTATTGACTAGTCTGCATTGCAGGTGGACGTAGAAGGAGAGTTCTAGCTGAAAAAACAGTGCATTTTATATAAAAATACACCCATGCTCCGTAATTGAGCATTAGAGAAAGTTAAAGTGCAATGGAAGCACTTGGGGCCCAATGGAGCTACATGGGAGATGGCGGATCATATGCAAGCTATGTATCCTTCCTTGTTTTCTCGTTGAGGCAAAGTAGTTTTGGTGTGACGTTGGTTTTTGTTTAGCATCCGTTTGACAATGCTTTGTTATATGTTTTTATGTGATGGATGGATGTATGTAAATATATATATGGATGTAAATACCACCATGAGCTATGTTATAAAGCTTCAATAAGAGGTATGGTTTCATTTCATTATATTTTCATCTTGTTATGATGTCATGTTGGTTTTCTTTTCAGCAAGGTGATCATTGTAAATATTGCATCGAGCTATGTTATAAAGCTCCATGGGAAATATGGTTTTATTTTCAGTGGTGTTGCTGAGGTATATGTGTGATTGAACACCTAGGACAGTGCCCCCCAAGGGGGAGGGTTCTATAACATCCCTGGTGATTAACTCGTAATAAAGTTAAAAAATAACCACAATTCATGGGACAAGTATTCCAATTTGAATGATTGGGAAAAACATCCTAGGGGGTGTTGATTTGGTTTGTTATAGCTAAGGAAATTGGAAAAGGCTATGGATAAGACATTAAAGAGGAAAAAAATATGTTTGGCACATTTATTTATGAAAATAATGGAAATTAGGAGAAAATGGAGGTAAAAGGTCACAGGTTGCATGTGAGGAGGAAATTGAAGGAAAATAATCGAAAATGAATAAAATATAGGCCTATTCTAAAAAAAGGCTTCTGAGGATCAGTTGGTAACCTTTTGTCAGTGCATATTTGGAGCTCTCTCATTATTCTCTCTCTCTCTCATACTCTTGGATACCTAGAATTTTCTTGGAGCACTCTTGTAGAGTGTTGATACTTGGTGATTTGGAGCAAGAAGGAAAAGAAAGAGTAGGAAATCACATGTGGACATTGGGATCAACATCTACAGTGGGATTTAATTGCAGGTACCTAGTTGCATGTATGTTTTCCTCATTGGTTTTGGCATGCATGGTGTATGCATGTGGATTTCCTAGCCTTTCCATTTCCTGTACAACCAAGGTATTGTGGGTTTATTTTCATTGTTTTTTATGGTTGGTTCTCATGATTCCTTTAGTTGTTGGATTGAGTTATTAGTTCCTCGAAGCCTTGGTTGGAAAAACACTCTGGAAGCTCGGTGGACAACTGTGGGTTGAGTTACTATAGAAATGATACAGCATATATCTATATCATGGATTAAAACCAATCTAAAAAAGTACTAAAGCTAGATATTGAATCGCTTCTACAAATCAATTGCGGAAATTAAACACAATCGCCAACTACATGAAGCAAAGAAAGAATCAAATCAAACCCCAACACAGATAATTTCCTGGGGAAAGCTTGCTACTCAAAACCCCACTATCTTCTATTGTATATTCAGCATGGATACATGAAAAAAATACAATTCCCTCTTCTCACAAGAGTCTCCACCACTCAACTAATTGTCTCACACTGTCCCAGACAAAAAAATGACCAACACTTAGCCAATTCTCAGCCTCTAAACAACCTGCCTTTCTTGTACAATTCCTGATGAATGCAATCCCTAAAGAATAGGAATGTTGTCCTTCCTAAACTGTGCAACGATCATGGGAAATCCAATGGGTGTTTGGTTTCATGGGCGCAACTTAATAATACTACAACTGATAGTTAACAACCCTTTCACCTTACTCTCAAATTGGTCTCCACTAGAATCAGACATGCATGTAGATAATAATAGTAAATCATCAGTTGCATGTTATATCATTGATTGTGAATTAAATACTATTTAATTCACTTGATCTCTCACTAGTGTAGCAATCAGTTACAACTATCTCAACTGACTTTAACTCATCTAACTGAGTTAACTGACTACTCATGCATTAAACTAATGCACCAACTGCACTTCAAACTCTATTACAACTAGAATTACTCTGCATGCCTCACCAACTACCCTCAACTAGAAACTCATCAGCTAAATGAGCTTATCACACTTAGTTAACTATTACAAGTGATTTTGAGATAAGTTTACATTTTATTTTCCATTTTAATTAAGGGATAATTAAGATAGACATGCACCAAATTTATCCCACACCAGTGTAGGTGCTGCTAAGACTCGTGGTCCCACACTAGTGTAGGCACTGCTTGGACCTCTTGGTCCCACACTAGTGTAGGTTCTTCAATTTCTTTTTGAACATCAAAACTACCTCTCAACAAGAAAGGGATTATCTGTCACCCCGATCTTGCCTCTATGATATTCGAATTTTCTCCTGGTGAGCGCCTTCGTTAGAATATTTTCATCCTAATCTTTCGTGGGAATGTAGTGAAGTAACATTATGTGCCTCTGAACACAATCTCTAATATGATGGTACCAGATATCAATGTGCTTGGACCTATCATGTAATACCGGATTAACCGAGAGTTTAATGCAACTCTGGTTATCAAAATGTATCATCGTCGGATCCATCTAAGAACCAAACAAACCAACCAAGATCTGTCTCATCCAGATGGCCTCATATGCATCTTGACTTTCACCCATGTACTCTACCTCGACTGAACTTAGTGCCACAAATTGCTGCTTCTTTTTGTACCAAGAAACTTTTGTCGATCCCATGCTAAAGATCCCTCCTAGTGTGCTATTTATGTATGATGGACTGTCTGACCAATCTACATTCATGAAGCCTTGAAGCTTCACTCCCTCTGTCCATCTGTACCATAAACCATACTCTATCGTGCCCCTGAGATATCTCAATACATGCTTCCACACCTTCCAAAAGAACTTGGTCAGCTTAACCATAGCTTGACTTAACTGGTTAACTGCGCAGCAAATGTCTGGTCTAGTGTTCACTAAATACATCAGTGAACCCACTAACTGCCTGTAGATAGTAGCATCCACTACTTCTCCTGAAGTAGCATCCCCTTTCCTCCAATTTCCTGGAAGAGGAGTCTCCACGGGTGTACAATTTTTCATGTGAAACTTACCCAGTATCTCTTTGGCAAACTTGCATTGAGAAACAAAAATTTCACCATCTCGCTTTCGTATTTCCAAGCCGAAGAAATAGTGAAGGGGTCCCATGTCCTTCATTTCAAATTCTCTTGCAAGGTACTCTTTGAAAAAAATTATCAGTTGATCATCCCTTGCCAAGATTATATTATCTACATAAAGTACAATAATCAAAATCTTACCATCAACCACAATCTGGTACATGTTTGCATCAGCTTCACTTTTGGTGAAGCCCAACCCAGTGAAATAGTTGTCAATATGAGTGTACCAAGCACGAGGTGCTTGCTTCAGCCCATAGAGTGCTATCTTGAGTCGCCACAAATGCGACTCAATATCAAATATTTCGAAACCTTTTGGTTGCTCTATGTACACTTCTTCCTTAATAACTCCATTGAGAAACGTAGTTTTCACATCCATCTGATGATTGCACCACCCCATCTACACTGAGAGTGCGAGGATAGATCTAATGGAAGAGTACCTTGAAAATAGTGCAAAGGTATCTTCATAGTGGATCCCCTCAACTTGTGATAATCCTTAAGCCACCAATCTGGCCTTTTACTTCTCCACACTACCATAAACAACTTTATTTACCTTGTAGATCCATTTAGATCCAACCACTAATTTGTCGGTCGATCTTGGGACCACCTACCATGCATTTTTCTTGACAATGGAGTCATACTACTCTACCATAGCATCAACCAAAGTTAGTTTTTTCACTGCTTCATCAAAGGAAGATGGTTATGTCACAGTACACTTGCTCATAAGAGCCATGTATCCAGTAAATCTATTTGGAGACTGTCTTTGTCTGTGCGGTGAAGTAGGGGCTCCTACATTCTCTACTGCATTAAGTCTCAATCTATCAGCGTCCATGGTGTGCCTTCTTCCATTTCTGGTGGATGGCTCTGCATGAGTGTTTTCTTCCACTCCATGATCCTTCTCATGTGGCTAATCCACATCTTTAGGTTCATTCTTCGGAACCAAGAGCTCCTCCTCTACATGCAAATCCAGCTCCCTCTCAAGGGACAATCACATGGCTTTCTCCTCATCAAACTGTATATCCTGTTGCACAACAGTAATTTTGTTGTTTGGAAAATACACCTGATAGTTGTGGGGGGTTTCAGTGTATCCCAAAAATATCCCAATCTCAATTGTTGGTTCAAGATTCTTCCTAGCGTCTTTGGTCACATGCACATAAATAGATGAGCCAAAAATCTTAAAATGTGAAACATCAGGCTTCTTACCAGTAAAAGCCTCTTCTAGTGTACTCATGCCAAGTATCTGATGAGGACAATGGTTCTGCACATATACCGGTGTGTTGCGTGCCTCCGCCCACAGATGCAGTGGTGTAGATGGCCCAATATCTTGTGCCATAACTCACCCTCATCCTGGCTCACCACTTTATCCATCTTACCCATCAATTTTTCGCAACCATCTACATCAAGTTTATAGAGATTCTTAACTCGAATCCCAATCTTCTTGACTTGTCCTATTGTTTTTTGTCGCAAGAAAACTTTACCTTCACTAAAAACAACATCATAGCCTCTGTCCTCCAACATTTCAACTGAGACTAAATATTTCTTCAAGCTTGGTACATGCATTACATCTTTTAATTGAAAGGGTTTACCTGAATATCTCTGAAAGGTAATAGTACCAAACCCGGTATCACTGTACTATCCATCATCACCCATTTCGATATGCATCTAGAGGTCCTTCTCCTCTAGGCTACTGAAAATTTCCTTGTCTCCCGTCATGTGAAAGGAACCACCACTATCCAAGTACCACACCGAACCCATTACACTTGACACCATGCATGCAATGACCAAGAAGTCAAGCTCAAATTGCAAGGCCAAAGCCTCACCAACTGCATATCCTAAAGCCTTATTGTTATTCTTCTTTTGTGGACAATTTGTGGCATAGTGTCCATGCTCGTGATAGTGAAAACACTTCACTATGGACATATCACGCTTCTTGTCATCTTTACCGGACTCAGATTTGGAATGAAATTTATTTCCTTTCCCCTTATTGACATTGGTAGCCAAAGCACAATCTTATTCATATTCATGCTTAGATGAATATGCATCTCTGGTATTCCGTCTAAACTCCTCTTACACCAAATCCGACCACTGTCATTCCCAATCTAGCAATTTTTCCCTTCCATTCACAGAGTCCTCATAACTGTGCCAACTCTTGGGAAGTCCTAGAAGAGCTAGTCTCACCAAATCATCATCTGCGAAATTTATCCCAATGCTCCCAAGTTCATCTCGACATTGGAAAAACTTTGTTAGATACTTTAGAATGATGTTTCCCTTTTCCATTTTAATTTTCCTGAGCTTGTCTTTCAGCACCAATTTCCTATGGTCGTTGTTGCTCTAAAATAGTTTTGTCAAAGCTTTCCGCATAGCATATGGTGTCGCTTTTCTATGGATACTTGAGACAATGTGGTCTCATACTCCCTCCAATAGGATCCTCCTCAGCTTTGCAACCTTATTTTTCCAAGCATCAAGATTAGTAGCATCTGTCACAGTGGGCTTGGGAATGTCGTTGTCAATTAATTCCTTCAAGCCATTGTCTTCGAGTACTGCCTCCATTCTGTCTTTCCAAGCAATATATTTAGAGTTTCCCTCGAGTGCATACTCTAATCTCAAGCCATTGAAATCCATTTTGATCCTAATTCACCTATCACACCAAGAGTACATTTTCAAATTCAAATTCTATTCAGTCACAAACTTAGCTTCTTCTTTACTTCATTAATTTCTTGTGCTCTCATACCATGTAGAAATTATACAACATATATGTATATCATGGACTCAAACCGATATAACAATGTACTAAAGCTAGATACTAAATCGCTTCTACAAATCAATTGCGGAAATTAAACACAATCACCAATTACATGAATCAAAGAAAGAATCAAATCAAACCACAACACAGCTAATTTCCCATGGAAAGCTTGCTGCTCAAAACCCCATTATCTTCTATTGTATATTCAACATGGATAAATAAAAAAAATACAATTCCCTCTTCTCACAAGAGTCTCCAACACTCAGCTAATTGTCTCACATTGTCCCGGACAAAAAATTGGCCAACACTTAGCCAATTCTCAGCCTCTAAACATCCTACCTTGCATCGCGCAATTCTGATTAGTGAAAACCCTAAAGAATAGGAATTTTGGCCTTCCTAAACTATGCAAGGATCATGGGAAATCCAATGGGTGTTTGGTTGCATGGGTGCAACCCAATAATCCTATAATAGATAGTTAATGTCCCTTTTACCTTAGTCTCAAATGGGTCTCCACTGGAACTAACATGTATGCAGCTAATAATATTAAATCATCATTTACATGCTAGATCATTGATTTTGAATTAAATAATATTTAATTCACTTGATCTCTCACTAGTGTAACAATCAACTACAACTAGCTCAACTGACTTTAACTCACCTAACTGAGTTAACTAATTACTCATTCATTAAACTAATGCACCAACTGCACTTCGAACTCTGTTACAACTAGAATTACTCTGCATGCCTCACTAACTACCCTCAACTTGAAATTCATGAGCTAAATGAGCTTATCACACTTGGTTAACTATTACAAGTGATTTTGAGATAAGATTACATTTCATTGTCCATTTTAATTAAGGGATAATTAAAATATACATGCACCAAATTTAGCCCACACCAGTGTAGGTGCTGCTAAGACCTGTGGTCCCACACTAGTGTAGGTGCTGCTTGGACCTCTTGGTCCCACACTAGTGTAGGTACTACAATTTCTTGTTGAACTTCAATAGTTACTAGTCCGGGAATCCTTGGTTGGAAAAACACTCTGGAAGCCCTATTTGGGTTGAGTTACTAGTCCCGAAATACCTGGTTGGAAAAAATCTCTGGAAGCCCCGTAACAATTGGGGTTGAGTTACTAGTCATTGGAACAAATGCTCTGTTTCCCTGGAGTAGCTTGGATAGAGACCAATCTGTGACAGTTGTGATGTTTGACCGTGAGGTGGAATCACTAGTTAAGGGTTGAGGTGGTTTGGCATCTAGAAGCCCTGTATTGATTGTGACTTATTTTTTTTATTAATTCCCACTTTCATGCTTGGAATATGGCACGGGGGTGATTGGTTGAAGTGAAACTTGGTTAAACCAATCTATGGTAGGGTGGAATGTGGAACAATCTCCGGTTGGTTTTTATATTCAATAATGCAAAGCTCATTTCTTCAGTATTCGGTATGCAAATATATTAGCTTATGTATGGATTTCATTTCCACTGTATTCATGATATTTCTATTGTTAATTTGTTTCTTATGAGCATGTATTCGATCAATGATAATGTATGGCTCTATTCATGTTTTCCCTATAAATGATTATCCCATGTATCTATGGTAAAATTGATTGTATGATAGCCTATGATGTAGGGGATCAATGCTTCTTAGCCATTCTTAGATAAGGAAGAGACCCCTTTGTTTAAATATGTTACTTGTACTTGTAGATGTTATGTTTGTGACATGCTTGACGAAATGCATGTTATGGTTGGGTGGGGTCAAATGAGTTCTGATTGATGTGACTCCTTCGATATGTTTGTTTTAATGTTAATTAACCTCTCATGAAGTTACAGGAATTTTTAGGCAGTGACCTAGGCTCAGGGGCTGAAAATGTGGCATAGATCCCAGAGCTACAGGAGGAAAATTCGTTGTTTTAGCCTTATCCACTACCCTGACAAGGCTAGCCTGTAGATATACGGTCTATAGCCACTACCTTTCCCTTACAAGCCCGCATCTCAGCCTCAAAGTGGCTAAAAATCAATTCCCCCTCAAGGAACAGGGCCCTAGAAGGTTGGGTTACCTCTTGGGATGTCAGTGATGCAGTGTAAGGTGTGTTTTTGGTGTTTCCATCAATTCCACTTCCTTAATTTCATCTAGGAGGTTGAATCTCATATTAGTAGCCTCTTGTCACATGTTTACCCCAGTTGGCTAGTTACTTGGGTAGATGTTGGAGGAGGGTGTTACATAAACAAAGTTCTTAAAAAGAAAAGGATCAAAACCCATCCAACCATAAAAAAGACACAACCCCTTTATTTTTATTGCAAGTATAGGAATTCAAGCAATAAATCACAATTATAAAATAATCACAAGAAACTACCAATTTGGAAATTTGATCCAACCTTTAAAGGATAGCTCTACATATTGCCTACCTAAATTTGAAACACAACCTCTCCAAAAACCATGAATCTATCACATAAGTGAGAACCCATTCAAGATCTATATTAGATCGAAATTATCATAAAAAAAAACAAAATTAAAAACCTTGAAAATAATTCAACATGTAAGAGTATTATATTACTCACAATCTTATGTAAAAGTACATAGAATACCTCCATTATATAGCAATGGAAGAGACCTAGTGAGTTAAGGGTAACTATGGAGAGATGCAAGTCCATCTCATAGGGAAATGATGGGTTGGAAAAGTCAACTCTTAACAATTACATGAATTCCATGGGAAGAAAATCATGGGTACAATAAACCAAGTTCTCAAAAACACTACTATATGACCCCATCAATTTTGATGCTTTTCCCAAGTCAAATTATATAAAAATAAAAATAAAATAAAATTAATAACTAAAATAAAATCGAGGTTATAATTAGTTTAGATGGTGCCTTTTTTCCTCTAAGTTTTCACAACACATAGTTTATAAAAATCGCTAATGAGATTATATCTATAATTTATATTTATTTTCTAAATTTCATTACATATAAAATAATTCAAATAATGAATAATTTATGAAGAATGATATCCAAGATATTCCACCAAAATTCACATTTTACATTTTAAACAATCCAAAAATTAATAATTTTTGTATATGAGGCTAAATTAATTGGAACTTTATGCCTTTAAATAGGTTACACTAGAGAAGAATACCATGCATAGGGGGTTAAATTTGACGTCCATTTACTCGTTTTTCCACTTTTTACCAGTAAAATACAGGGGGGAATTAAAACAACTTATATCCATATTAACTCCGAATCTACTGATTTGATTCCTATGGGCCATTGCTAGCTTCGAATTTAAGATGGATCTAGGTAGGTGGTAATGTAATGTAATGTGTTATTTATCGGTAAAAATAAAAATCACACTATGTGAAAAAAAATGTATTTGATAAAAAAAATAACATTAAAATAAAAATAATTTCATGGTATTCATCCATGGTATTAACACATGGTATGAGAACCCATGGTATTTATGTGGAACATAACATATTTAAAGGGTAAAATTAAACCAACCGGGATACATCTTATCTCATGATCTACCAAGTCCTAGAGATATCAAATAGATTTGAACCCTTTTGAGGCTTGCTAGATCCAAAGTTAAAATGGATTTACGCTGGTCACATTTTGTAAGCCTAGATGATGCTTCAAAAGTGGGTATGTTTTTTATGATATACATTCCTAGATCCATCTTAACTCATGATCTACCAAGCGCGAGAGATATAAAATAGATTTGAACCCTTTTGAGGCTTGGTGGATCCAAAGTTAAAATGGATTTAAGCTAGTCACATTTTGTAAGCCTAGATGATGCTCACATTCCTAGATCCATCTTAACTCATGATCTACCAAGCGCGAGAGATATAAAATAGATTTGAACCCTTTTGAGGCTTGGTGGATCCAAAGTTAAAATGGATTTAAGCTAGTCACATTTTGTAAGCCTAGATGATGCTTCAGAGGAGGGTATGTTTTTTAAGCCTAGATGATGCTATACATTCCTAGATCCATCTTAACACATGATCTACCAAGGGCGAGAGATATGAAATAGATTTGAACCATTTTCAGGCTTGGTGGATCCAAAGTTAAAATGGATTTAAGCTGGTCACATTTTGTAAGCCTAGATAATGCTTCAGAAGTGAGTATGTTTTTTATGTTATACATTCCGGCTTTAGAAGTGAGTATGTTTTTTATGTTATATATTTTATTTTAAATATTTTTAGGGGTAGTAAATAATTCATTTCCCCATTAAGCTAGAGATTTAAATATAATAGGGTAATTGCAATTATGGATTGTGTGAGTTTCAAGATGATGTTTATATAAATAGTTGTTTTCTTTAGGTGAGTGAGTTATAGCTTAGTAAGACTTTTTATATTCCAATTTCTTCATGAAGTTATCAGTATATATTTGGTGAGTGAACATGCATACACCTAATTTAATAAAGTCTTGATTAGTATTTTTCTGTTATCGCTATTTGGTTAAATATTTGATCAATGCTTCAAATTAAAAATCACTTGGACTATTGTTCCAACCCTATAATGTCTGAGTCATAGGAAAATTCTAATATATGGAGCTTAGAATTTTTTAACAAAAGCTTCTTGTAATTTGCTCAAAATGTTCAATTTCATCGAATATTTTCCCTCCTCCATGAAACTCCTACAAGTGAGTAGTAGACCCTTCTCTAAGAAATGATTCTTCTTAACTTTAGTAATCTTATTGAAATTTAAACTAAAATGTTAAATATTCTAAAAAATAAATCTAATTAAAGATGAAACTTTGGAAATTTATTTCCTCCTTTAACTGAGCCTCATGAGTAGCAGACTCTTCTCTAGGAAATGATTCATCTCAACTTTAGTAATCTTATTGAAATTTAAACTAAAATGTTAATTTTTTTTAAAAATAAATCTAATTAAAAATAAAACTTTGGAAATTTATTTTTAACAATGGGATGTTGTTTTCACCCTAATCTCTTCAAATTTTAACTGCATTAGCTTCAATATTTGCAGATATATATTGTGTTTTTTTTCTTTCTTTTAACTTAGATATACTGGTAAAAGGAAATATTAAAAGTGATATGAAAGGTTGTTTAATAATGAGACCGTCATAAAAAAATTCTATGATGGGTAGCGGGACCCGTCAAATTTAACCCTGATACCATGGGCAAAACCAAGGGTTTTATATTTATTTTCTAAATTTCATTATATTTAAAATAATTTAAATAATAAATAATTTCTAAAGATTGATATATAAGATATTCCACCAAAATTCACATTTTACATTTAAAAAAAATCTAAAAATAAATAATTTGTGATGATGATGATGCTTAACGTCCAATTAATGTATATATGGAACATTAATTGGAACATTATGCTTTTAAATAGGCTACACTAGGGAAGAATACTATGGGCAAAATCACAAGTCGTCAAAACTTGAAAAATACTATGGGCAAAACCATGGGTTGTCAAAACTTGGAGCCCAAAGCAACTAAGTGTAAATTGACTCCAACTTAAATTTCTTTTATTTTTAAATTTTATTTTTATTTTTATATTGAGTAAAAATGTTTAGATAACATAATAATAACATAACAACACATCACAAGATCTCTTCCATATTAGGCTAGAAAAAGTATAGACAATTATATAATTTATAATTAATTGGAACATTATGTTTTTAAATAGGCTACACTAGGGAAGAATACCATGGGAAAAATCACAAGTTGTTAAAACTTGAAAAATACCATGGGCAAAACCATGGGTTGTCAAAACTTGGAGCCCAAAACAATTAATTGTAAATTGACTCCAACTTAAATTTATTTTTATTTTTATTTTTATATTGAGTAAAAATATTTAAATAACACAATAATAATAACATTACATGAAAACACAATACAAGATATTTTCCATATTAAACTAGAAAAAATATAAACAATTATATAATTTATAAATATTTTAATTAAAAAAAAAAAACCTAATTTTCTTTTACAATGTTAAATTTAATATAAATTCTAAAATGAAATAATAAAGTTTAACTAAAAATGGTAAACCTAAGATATTTTTATTAAAATATTACATTTTATATTAATAATACATAACCATAATGATGCATATTCAAGTCTAGCCACTTGTCATTATCCAACAGTTGTGTATTGTTGTGCAAGAGAGATCCTAGTCTCTTCGTATCTTTGGGCTCGCGCTCGCTATATATATAATGTATTTGGATGCACTAGGCACCCATGCATTTCCCATCTCTTTGGCACTCTGAGTAGCTTCGACTTTTGGAGAAAGAGAGGAGAATTTACTCTATTTGGAGAAAAAAAGAGGAAGCGTGGGGTGCCAACAATTTACTTGATTTGATCTGCTATTATCAGTATTTTAGGGAAGTTGTGGCAATACAATGGAACTACAGAACGGAATGCAAGTAGAGGTGCTTTTTTCGGTGATGCAATTAGGAGCTTCATCTAACTAGAAATACCGAGGGGCTTGGGCGAAGGGAGTTCTCTTAGGCATTACAAGAGGAATTTGTAGGATAAATGTGAAGAAATCTCTAATGGATATTAATGCCAAGTCATTGATAAAGGTGAAGAGGTTTATAAGAAATGTTGGAGATTCATTCATGGAGGTATATGTGTGTGATGTGAGACCAGCTCCACCCCCTAGGTTGTGCCCTCTTGATTGCTTAATTAAGGGAGTAGCAGTGGAGGCTTGGGAGACAAATTGTTGTTGAAATGTTACTTTCAACAGTCCTTGTGCAGAGATGCTTTCCATTTTTTATCTCCAGGTTTTTGTACCTTGGCCGCTTGCCAAAAGAGCTGAACAGTCAGTTTTTTCGTTATCAGCGCCAGTCCTCTGCGTTGAAAAATAGAGTCTTTTTTTGTGTGTTCGGGGACAGTCTCTGTTTTGGGTAAAACATAGTACTTTTTATTTTTATATGAAACACATATATTTTGTTTTTATGTGCGGACATTTTATTATAAACCCCGTGGTCCCCACAGTGTCTTGTTGATTATGGAGGCTCCGATGCATTCATTGCAATCGGAAGTAATTCATATAATCCACAGCCTTTTGTTATGGCTCGATGCGATGAGTTCATCGCAATCATATAAATCGCCCTCCGCCTTAAGCCAAGGTCCGCGGGTCCACAAGACCATGCAGCAGTACAATATTCAATCACAAGTTGAATTGCATTGGGAGTGTTTTTTTTTATGGCCCGATTGCACAAAGTGAAATGGAAAACCCAATCCACTTTTATAGATCACAGTTTATGTTTTGATCGCGGGTCTGTTCCTCCATTGGAATCAGAACTTTTCGAATGGCCCGTTTGTATTGTGTTAAACCGGACCCGATGCATTTTATTCAGCGGAATTGATAAGAGCCTTTCACATTACATTTCGTGCCTACGTCAGCAGGCCCTTGGCGGACGTGATGTGGTTTTATACAATGGATTTAATAATCCATCACGCACACAGATAGTGATGTCAGCAGGGAGAGGCTTGTAACGTGAAATGTGTTAATGCCATTTGGTTCATTGCCTTTTGAAATCCAGCAAAGTTTTTGTTTTCATTCATTGCGCGATGCAAAGGTTTTTGTGTCAAAGGCTTAATGTTTTGTTTTAATATGTTTTTTTATGCACGACGGATTTTTTATAAGGTCCTTTGTTATAAGAGGTAATGTTAAAACATTTCAATGTTTTTAATATACGCCTTCATTTTGGGTGGGCCCGAAAGGGCGTATAGCTTTAGTTTTAATTTTAATGTAATATGTGCTACGACATATAAAAGGCCCAAGAGCCTTTGTAACAAATGATTATGTTTTGCTTGTATCGCACAACAGAGTGCGTAGTTTTAACTTAGCAGTGTTAATTTTTGAAATAGACAGAGTATTAAAAACATAGCAGTGTAGTGTTTTTTTTTTAGAACAGAGAGACAGAGTGTGTAATTTTTGTGAGATAGTGAAGTCTGTTTGGCACTGTGCTTAGAAGCAGTCTAGCATTTTGTATTTTCCTCAGTCAGAGGAGATTTTGTAACATTTTTTTTTTTGAAGTTAATGGAATATTTTTTCAAGTTCAAAACCCTGTCTCCAGTGAAGAATATTTTTTTATTCTCTGTGTTAAAGAGGAGAGTATTATTCTCTTTGTGATTTTTTCTGGAATTCTCAGAAATTCCAACATGGTATCGGAGCTAGTCCAGGCTCTTTGAAGGTGTCAAAGAAGCTGAAGGAAGGAGTTCTTGTTGCAGCAGCTTCTCCAGCAGAGTGAAGACTTAGTCAAGAAAAATCCAAGGTATTTATCAAGTCATTTTTTTTGTGTTACTGTTGAAGACAGTTAGTTATTTTAAATACACAGTCAAGTATTTTGAAGCATAGTTAAGAGTGCAAGAATGGTTGGAGCCAGCACTAGCATGGGTATTGGAAATACCTAATTCCCACAATTTAATGGGAAAAACTATGACTACTGGGCAATAACCATGAGAGCCCTGTTTTCTTCCCAAGACTTATGGGAACTTGTTGAGGATGGATTTGAAGAGCTAGCAGATGAAAATGAGTTTGATGATTTAACTCGGGAAGAGAAGGAACTGATGAAGAGTAATAAGAAGAAGGATTCTAGAGCCCTCTACTTTTTGTATCAAGCAGTGCATGAGAGTGTGTTTCCAAGGATAGCAATAGCTAAGAGATCCAAAGAAGCATGGAAAACTCTCAAGACAGCCTATCAAGGCATGGAGAAAGTGAAGACAACAAAACTACAGTTGCTAAGGAGATACTTTGAGACTCTCTGCATGAAGGAGTTAGATAATATTGACTTATTCTTCACACATGTGATTGGAATGGTCATACATATAAGGTCTCATGGAGAGACTCTTGAATAAAGGAGGATTGTGGAAAAACTATTGAGGAGTCTACCCTCAAGGTTTGATGTGATTGTCACCACCATAGAAGAGACCAAGGATTTCACAAATTTTTCAGTTGATGAGCTAAATGCATCACTGATGACACATGAGCAGAGATTGGGTAGAAATGAAAACTCATCTCTACAGTATGCCTTTAAGACCCAAATTTCCTTTTGAAGAGGGAGAGGGCAAGGAAGAAGAAACAAGAGAGGAAGAGGCAGAAGCCAAAACATAGGTGGAATAAATAGTCCAGCAAATGCTCAAAGAAGGGGCAGCAATCCAAATCAGCATCAAGCCCAAGGCAGCAGCCAGCAAAGTGGTCAGCAACATGCTGAAGGAAAAAGGTATGATAAATCCAATGTCCAATGTCACTATTGTAAAAAATATCGACATTATGTAAATGAATGTAGAAATAAGCAGCATGATATGGGTAATAGAACAAATGCAAATTTTACTAGAGAAAATATCAGCCAAGATAAATTGATTTTAGCTTGTAATATGTCTGAGGAAAAGAGTGAAGATTTATGGTTTCTAGACTCCGGTTGTAGTAACCATATGACAGGAAACATAGCCATGTTTTCTATGTTAGATGAGAGTGTGAAGTCACAAGTCACACTAGGGACTGATAGTAAAGTTTTTGTTATGGGAAAAGGAGATGTAAATGTTTTAACAAGGAAAGGTGAAAAGAAATCCATAGCAGATGTCTATTATGTTCCAGGAATGAAATGTAACCTCTTAAGTATTGGACAACTTGTTCAAAAGGGGTGCAATGTTTTATTTGAGGATGATGTTTGCACCATCATGGATAAACCACCCAGCAAACAATGTATTGCTGAAGTGAAGATGACAAGGAACAGGATGTTCCCTCTCAGGATGAGAGTAGATTTGAAAAATGAAGAAGTAGTAGCAGTGACACAAGATGCTTTCCAAAGCGAACCAAAAGATGACAATTGGTTGTGGCACTTGAGATTTGGACATCTCAACTTTGGAGGTCTTAACTTGTTGAATAGAAAAGGAATGGTAAGAGGTTTGCCATTGATTGAGAAACCAGATAGCCTTTTTGAAGGAATTGTATCTTGGGGAAACAACATAGAGAAAGTTTTCCTTCTAGGAAAAGCATAAGGGCAAAAGCACCCTTAGAGATTTTCCACTCAAATTTATGTGGACCGATGCAAACTCCATCACTTGCTAGCAGCCATTACATGTTAACATTTATTGATGATTTTACTAGAAAAACTTGGGTTTACTTTTTGAAAAACAAAAGTGAAGTGTTTGAAAGATTTTTCAATTTCAAAGCACTTGTGGAAAACCAAAGTGGGCTACATATCAAATTCCTAAGGAATGATAGAGGAGGTGAGTATATCTCTAAATATTTTCTACGTTTTTGTAGAGAAAATGGGATTCATAAGCAGTTTACAACTAGATATACTCCGCAGCAAAATGGAGTTTCCGAAAGGAAGAATAGAACAATAATGGACATGGTAAGGAGTATGTTAAAGGCAAAGCATTTGCCTAATGATTTTTGGGTTGAAGTTATAAATTGTGCAGCGTATATTTTGAATAGGTGCCCTACAAAAGCAATTATGAACAAAGTGTCGGAAGAGGCATGGAGTGGCACAAAGCAAGGTGTCACACACATGAAAGTTTTTGGATGTGTGGCCTATGCACACATTCCAGATCAGCTAAGGAAGAAGTTGGATAGCAAGGGGGAGAAATGTATTTTCATTGGATACAGTGAGGAATCGAAAGCTTATAGGTTGTACAACCCATCCACCAAGAAGTTTATTGTGAGCAGAGATGTTCAGTTCATTGAGGAGGAAGCTTGGGATGGAAGCATAGAGAAAACAATGAATGTTAAACATTGTTTATCTCATAATGAAAATGATGATGAGTTGGCTGAAATACATCCCCAAACAGCAGCACCAACACAAGGGAAACAAGAGACACCCTTCAGGAGAAATGAAAGTGCTTCTCCAAGCACACCACAAGGAGGAAATTCAAGTGCTTCTTCAAGCACTTTTACACTGAATGAAAGAGGTAAGAAGCTCAGAAATTCGAATGACATTTATGAACAAGAGGTAGCAAATGAAGGTATGAAATCTTTGTTTGCTTTATATTGTCATGTTTATGATCCTATCCACTTTGAAGAAGCTATTAAAGATAGGAAATGGATAGAAGCTATGGATGAGGAGATTAATGCCATAGAAAGAAACAAGACATGGGATTTGGTTGAACTCCCAAAAGGTAAAGATGTCATTGGAGTTAACTGGGTCTACAAGACCAAGAGTAATGCTGAAGGAAAAATAGAAAGACACAAGGCAAGACTTGTTGTCAAAGGGTACAAGCAGAAGCATGGGATAGACTATGAGGAAACTTTCACACCGATTGCTAGAATGGAAACCGTGAGAGCAGTGCTATCCATAGCAGCACAAAACAAGTGGAAAGTTTACCAAATGGACGTGAAGTCAACATTCCTAAATGGAGTGTTAATGGAATAATTTTACATTGAACAACCTCTTAGCTATGAAAAGAAAGGCCAAGAGCACAAAGTGTGCAAATTGAAGAAATCTCTTTATGGGCTAAAGCAAGTGCCAAGAGCGTGGTACAGTAGGATAGATTCCTATCTACTGGAAAATGGATTTGAAAAGTGTGAGGGAGAACCCACCCTCTACATGAAAGAAAAATATGGTAAAATGTTGATTTTGGTTTTATATGTTGATGATGTTATTTTCACAGGTAATGATGATTACCTTATTGAAAATTTTAAAACAGTCATGAAAGAAGAATTTGAAATGAATGACATGGGTTTGTTGAGATACTTCTTAGGAATAGAAGTAGAACAAGATGAAAATGGGATTTTTATCTCACAGGAAAAATATGTTAATGAAGTGCTAGAAATATTTAATATGTAGGAGAGCAAAGCAGCGATCACTCCCACAGTGATGGGATTAAAACTCAGCAGAGAGGACAACAACAAGGATTTTGATCCTAGTTTGTACAAGAGCATAGTTGGCAGCCTCATGTATTTGACTGTAACTAGGCCTGATATAATGCATGCTATTATTTTGATTTCCAGATTCATGGAGAGGCCAAAGGAAGCACATTGGAAGGCAATGAAGCGAATTCTGAGATATGTTAAAGGAACCAAAAGGTATGGCATTTTATATACTACTTCAGAATGTTTAGATTTAATTGGATACACTAACAATGATTGGGCTGGAAGTGTAGATGATCGGAAGAGCACTTTCGGTTATGTTTTTCACATGGTTTCAGGAGCCATTTCATGGGCTTCTAAAAAAAATCCTATTGTAGCATTGTCTACAGTAGGGGTAGAATATGTGGCAGTTACAACAACAGTGTGTCAAGAAATTTGGATGAGGAGGATGCTAAGAAGTTTGTGCCAAGAGCAAGAAAAAGGAACAATGATTTTTTGTGACAATAGCTCAGCTATTGCATTATCTAAGAATTATGTGTTTCACAAGAGAATGAAACACATTGACACAAAGTTTCATTACATCAAGGCATTGGTAAACAGTGGAGAAATTGTTTTGGAACAATGCAGAACTTAGGAGCAGTTTGCAAACATTTTGACCAAGCCATTGGGGTAGAAGAGTTTTGAATTTTTGAGAAAATGCCTGGGTATGACTGATAACCCAGAAGCTGAAAGTAAGGGGGAGTGTTGAAATGTTACTTTCAACTATCCCTGTGTAGAGCCGCTTTCCATTCTTAATCACCAGGTTTTTTTTCCTCCAACCGCTTTCCAAAAGAGTTGAACAGTCATTTTTTTGGTTATCGGCGCCAGTCCTCTGTGTTGAAAAAAGAGTCTTTTTTTTGTGTTTGGGGACAGTCTCTGTTTTGGGTAAAACAGAGTACTTTTTATTTTTATATGAAACACAGATATTTTGTTTTTATGCGCGGGTATTTTATTATAAACCCCGTGGTCCCCACAATGTCTTGTTGATGATGGAGGCTCCGATGCATTCATCGCAATCGTAAGTAATTCATATAATCCATAGCATTTTGTTATGGCCCGATGAGATGAGTTCATCGCAATCATATAAATCACACTCTGCCTTCAGCCAAGGTCCGTAGGTCCACAAGACCATGTGGCAGTACAATAGTCAATCGCAAGTTGAATCACATCGTGAGTGTTTTTGTTTATGGCCCGATTTCACAAAGTGAAATGGCAGACCCGATCCACTTTTATACAGCGCAGTTTATGTTTTGATCGTGGGTCCGTTCCTCCATCGGAATCGAAACTTTTCGAATGGCCGGTTTGTCTTGTGTTAAACCAAACTCGATGCATTTTATTCAGTGGAATTGATAAGAGCCTTTCGCGTTACATTTCGTGCCTACATCAGCAGGGCCTTGGTGGATGTGATGTGGTTTTGTACGATGGATTTAATAATCCATCACACACACAGATAGTGATGTCAGCAGGGAGAGGTTTGTAACACGAAATGTGTTAATGCAATTTGCTTCATTGCATTTTGAAATCCGGCGGAGTTTTTGTTTTCATTCATCGCGCGATGCAAAGGTTTTTGTGTCAAAGGTTTAATGTTTTGTTTTAATATGTTTTTTTATGCGTGACAGAGTTTTTATAAGGTCCTTTGTTATAAGAGGTAATGTTAAAACATTTCAATGTTTTTAATATACGCCTTCATTTTGGGTGGGCTCAAAAGGGAATATAGCTTTAGTTTTAATTTTAATGTAATATGTGCTACGACATATAAAAGGTCCGAGGGCCTTTGTAATAGATGATTATGTTTTGTTTGTATCACACAACAAAGTGCGTAGTTTTAACACAACAATGTTAATTTTTGAAATAGACAGAGTATTAAAAACACAGCAGTGTAGTGTTTTTTTTTAGAACAGAGAGACAGAGTGTGTAATTTTTGTGAGACAGTGAAGTCTGTTTGGCATTGTGCTTAGAAGCAATCCAACATTTGTATTTCCCTCAGTCAGAGGAGATTTTGTAACAGTTTTTTTTTGAAGTTAATGAAATAGTTTTTCAAGTTCAAAACTCTGTCTCCAGTGAAGAATATTTTTTTATTCTCTGTGTTAAAGAGGATAGTATTATTCTCCCTGTGATTTGTTCTGGAATTCTCAGAAATTCCAACAAAAAATAGATCCCGGAAAAAACAAACACTCCACTCGGAAAAATCAGAGAGAAGGCCCAGTAACCACTCCAATCGAGCCTCCATAGAGATAGTGAGAGCAAAGTCTTAAGCTTGAGCACAACAGCAGCAGAGGAAATGTCCTAAGTTCCACGACCTATCCCACAGCTGAAACTTAATGCTGCAAAAAGCATTGTAAATAATCCAGGGGGAGACACAACTCTCCTTCCTTGGTGCATGAGTCTCCAGTAGCTCCTCCTTCCCAGAGAATATGAAAAATTTCAGAGCTCTAAGACACCAAATCATTAGAGGCACTAAAAACCTACTAGATCATCCCACTATAAGACTTCGCTAATCTGAGACGCCATTCCTCAAAAGAGATTTTGTGAAAAACCATCACAAACGAGCATCCTCAGAGATAGTGAGAGCGAAACCATCACAAACGAGCATCTTCAGAGATGGGGAGAGCCCTAGTTTCCCAAACACAATCTTGCCCATGAATGCTTACCAATGGAGGTTTGCGCTTGCTAAAAGCTTCACAGCTTCACGTTTCTCGCTAGTGCACATCAAAAGCTGCTGCTGCTCTAGTAAACTCCATGCTACCCATTCGAGAGCACCATCCTACCATTCGATATTATATAGTTTGATGGCTAGATTTGGTTGTTGGTACTATGAGATTCCGAGCAACTGGTTGTCGAGATGATGAAAAAATGAAAATTTTTGAGATGACGAAAGACCTCGGAATGGAGAAAGATGAACCCTTCATTACCTAAAAACAGTACATTCATAGTCTAAGGAAGGAAACATCATTTTACATAAGGACTTCAATGGTGGAACCCCTACTAATAAGGCTACTCTAGTAAGTAATAACAAAAACCCTAGCCTCCTATGGATTAATGAATATTATGACTTAGCTAGTAAATTTAAAATTTTTTTGAAGACATAACTTAGAACCTATTTGGTATTGGGCTAATCAAAATTTTCACTTCCCAAGACATAATTATCTATAACGATATTAATAAGTGGCCTACATCTAGCCATATGAATTTTATTCATGGGATTAGTAGAAAAACTATGGACTATGTGATATCTGATACCCAAGTTCTCAACCATATTTCTAATTTTTTCCTCCTAGATGATCAGAAGCTGAATTTTGACCACATACCTGTGTCCTCAACCCTAAACTTTGATATTCACACTATCCACATACAAGAGAATGTTGAGAGCCAAAGGCACACTCACTTTCGCAAAAGTAAAATGGATTTGTACTTGAAAGATCTAACAAAGAATTTAGATCTCTTAACATATACTAATAATGTTGATCACATCTACCACAATCTTGCTACAACCCTCTCCACTACACTTAAAAAATTCTCTACCAAGGTATCGTATACAAAGAGAAATATAACTTCCAACCATTGGTATGATAAGGATTGTAAGATTTCCATGAAAGTGATTATATATGTTCCTAACAAAGCTCCAAAGATTGAAAAAACAAGTATGTACAAAGCTCTTAAGAAAGAAAAATTACTGCATACATAAGAGAAAAGAGAATCTTCTTCACCTCTCTAAAACTTAGCCGGTGATATTTTGGAAGAGTATTAAAGGAGTGGGATATTTCTCTAAACAAGATTTATGACTCCCCCAACACCAAGGGAACCATTATAAACACTGCTATAGAGGAATATATATTTTATTTGGAAGGCATGGAGTTTAGGATTAAGAAGCTCACTGATGGTAAAGCTAGGGATATTGAAGATTACGAAGCTAAAATTTTCAAGATGGGAAGGTTTACTCCCATCCCCCATATACATAGAATCTTCAAGTTGGTGGAGAAACATGACTTCCCTAAGCCTTGGATGTAAAGCGTTATTGTGCTTATCTTCAAAATTGGGGATAAAAACATTCCCTCTATCTATAGGAAAATCATGATCAACCACATTTTAGCCAAATTGTATGGCTCATTTTGGAAAATAAGATTAGTTTTTGGATTGAAATTCATGGTAAAAGAGCTAAAGGGAAAGTTGGTTTTAGGAGGAAACATTAAACTACTAACCACCTTAACAACCTTATCACTCCGAGGACCATTGTTGAAGAGTTTCACAATAGTGAAACTAATATATTATGTTGTATTTTTTATATTAGAGAATATTTTGATACTATTCCTCAGGAGAATTTATGTAAAAGGCTTGATGAGATCATGGTTCCTCGTGATTTGAGGGTTGTTTTAACTAGGATATAGAAGAATTTCATTTCATGTCTTAAGACCACTAGAGGATTGTTTGAGGAGATTAATTGAAATATTGGAGTTAAGCAAGGATGTCCCCTATCCCCTACCCTTTTTGAAATTTACATTGTTATATTAGAAGACTTCTTAGAAGTTGTAGGATGCGATCGACCCAAGATTGATGGTATAGTCATTACCCTTCTCCTTTATGTTGATAATATCGTTCTTCTTGCCAAAATCCCTTATGGTCTCAAGAAGAAACTTAAGATCATCCTTTATTACTACTCCAATTTGGTTATGACTGTTGAAAATAACAACACTAAAGTCATGATAATTAGATCCAAAATGATCAACTATAATAATTTCATTTATGATAAAAACTACCTGGAGAAGATTTCATCATACAAATATTTATGTATCGGAATTCACCACCAAATCAAGTGGAACTTTAGCATTTGTAAAAGGATTTTAGGAGGTTGGAAAGATTACTATGAGATTGAAAACAATTGTAAGTCAAATGATATTTGTGTTTGGAATAAAAATAATTTCATCTTCAAGACTCTCGTCACTCATGCTATTTTATATGGATGTGAGGTTTGGGTTTGCAGTATATCTAGAGAATCATGGAGAAATATTGAGATGATCCAAAAGCAATTTATAACTTACAACCTCAATATTAATGGAAATACTCCCTACCCTATATTCTTGATTGAAGCTATCCTCTCCCCCATTTAAAGCATGGGAATGTTTAGGTATATGATGTACAAGAAGAATTTGTACAACATAGAAGCTAAGAAACTCCCCAAAATTTCTTTTGACTCTAGTCAAAACCCCCTCCTCCATCTCAAGAGAGGTTAGCATAAGGATTATTAGTCCTGGCTCGACCACTAGGGAATAAAGGAGGACATCATCTTGGAGAATAATGACAATATTAAAAACATTATTATTTCCAAATTCAAGGATAAGTTGTGGGATGATAAGGAGTTATAGGGGAAAAGTAAGCTAAAATATTATAAGGAGGTGATCAACCTCACACTTGATAACTAGAAATATATTTTTCTCTTGACAAGTGTCAAGAAGAAAATGAACATTTCTAAGATAAGAACTAGTTATCATGAGCTTTAGAGTGACACCAGGCATTATTTTATTCCAAAAACAACTTGGGACTAAAGAATATCCCCCATCTAGGATACTAAGAGAGTTGAAATGAAAATAACTTTCGCTTGGATTGCTTGGGCCTTACTCACATCTGTTATCCTTTTCCAAACATCTTCCACAATAGAAAACTACTTGAATTATTAAGTAAACAAAACTACAATGATATTGAAACACTTATCTCCCTTCTTTTTTATCGTAGAAATCAATTATTAAAGACCCTCAGTTAATCACTTTCTTTCTTAAGGTCTCATAAACCATACTGGTATTTGTGTACATTAACCATCATCATCATCATCATATATCTATAATGATTTTTTTCCAAGTATACCTCTCATGTTTATTTTAATATTACTTAGTTGTTGTAACAATAATGTACATATATATGTAACTCTTCATTTATACTATAATATGATATTCTAATATTATATTATAATTCACATTCCAAAATAAACATATATCTATGTAATTAAAAATACTCCCTATCTTGATATAATTAAACTATATATATATATTATAATTTTTCCTTAATTTAACTCTCATCACTCCATTTATATAATATGGTTATATAATTTTATTATAATGTTATAATTTTTTCCTTAATATGACTCACATCACTCCATTTATATAATATGGTTTATAATATAATATTATAACATTAAGTTATGTTATAAATCATATCTTGAAACAAACATTTATGTATATAACCAACCTAAATCAATCTTAAGTGAAAATTAAATTACTTTATTATATATATATATATTTAATATAAATCTATACTATTTAATATGGAAATTGAAATATTTTATTTAATGAGTTGAAATATTTTATATATAACTAATGATAAGATATTTTATTATTATTAATATATTTTTATTTTAAGTATTATATATCAACTAAGCATAAAATAAATTACATATATATATATATATATATATATATATATATATATATATATATATATATATATATATAATTGTTAATCTATACTATACTATAATATTATAATATTGTATTATATTATAAATGACGCTCTAAATTAAGCATCTATTTATATAATTAAAATATTACTTATTTTGATATAACTAAACTATAATTAATTATTCTAATATTATAAATATCTTTTTTGATATAACTCTTATTTATCTTGTTATAAATGAAATATAACTCTCATTTATATAATATAGTTGGTATTATATTATATAATTGATAATATAATATAATATTTTAATATTATATTATGTTATAATTTTTTATATGTTATAAATTATATTCTAAAACAAACCCCTCTAATTTATGCAACTTCAACCCTACCTCTATTTATACTATTTCTCCGCGTCACCTCATCTCACTCGCGCTTCATTTCTTTCTTTTGAATTTTTCTAGTTTTGTGGGTGGATGTCAATGGCTGCTTCAAAGCTAGCAATAGTGTTGAGTATTTTCACTTTCACTCTTTTCCTGCTATATCCTGTAACACCCATAGATCATGACCGTGCCTCTGGAAACGCGCAAACAACGATGGTGCCATCACCAGGTAAAATATAACAAATCCAATTTCCAATGTTTGAACACAATTCAATTACACTATGGATCATAAAACTGAATGTGGTTGTGCTTGTTTAGGGCTCCTGATTGATGCTGCGGATGGTAATATCTTTTGTTGTATATTTTTTCTGTGGGAATGTTGTATTATTACATAAAGCGAGAGTTCATGATGGGACCAACCCTTCTTAAACTCTGCGA